>ML842103.1:10216-40001 GCA_009831015.1 Picea engelmannii
GGTACATATATTTTTCTCACTTCCAATTTAATTCAATAGTTAGATCTAGGGAAAGCGGTATATTCTGTCCTGTTTTGTTCCAGATCCAGGTGGATCTTGGGGAGATTGGTTAGTGTCCGCACCTACGAATTTATCCATAAACACAAATGGAAGGAAGAGAAACATGTGCATGCATGGAAGACCTAATGACATTAGGGTTAGGGTTTTTGTAATACATTGTAATGGCTGATGAGCCAAAAATGTATTTATATGGATACCTAGGAGAGTAGTGTAGAGAGAAAAGAGGGTAGTCGTTTAGTCTCAAGTGACGACGGGAGGAAGGAATCCTATTTTTCTAGCTAGTCAGTAATACTACTATAATCCAATCCAATTTTGTAAGGTGGTGAGATATAGAGAGGGACAAGAGGGTAGATATTGAGGGTTTGATCACAAGATGAGGAGCCTAGTGTGATCTAGTCCACCTCATAATAGATCTCAACCCAACTAAGAATGAGTTGTAAAGCACGCGGCGTTGTAGTTTTGGAACTGTCATAATAGAAGAGATTAAGAGCCAGATCTTTATGGAAGTATCCCAGGAGGGGGTGAACCATGGTAAAACTTGTGTTATGTGATTGAATGCATGTGTCTCTTTTACCATTTATGAGTAGATGTTAGAATGATGTATGAATGAATTAATGAATTTTCTATACTACCTGCATGAATGAGGATGTTAGTATATTTATTTAATAAGTTAAAGAGAACTCTCTGCGCACACTTCTCAGATATCCATTCAATCCTAGATTGCAAACACTTGAGTATTGCAGACACCCATTAAGACTATATCGGGTGAGACTGCGTAGTACACTTTGTGCACCGTGTTGCCTTCTGGTTTACCAAGAGGGCCAATAGTTTTAGAGGCTTTGTTGGAACTCCAATAGACTTGAACCTGGATCAATCATGTTAAAGGTATAACTCATAAAGAAACTAAACCAACACTGGTGGAACCCCCAAACGATGAACTCGCAAAGTGACAAGGACCGTAGATCTGAGGATATTGAGGATCTCCCCTGACCATTGGATTTGTGTTGTGGTCAGTCCGACGTTGACCAATCTGGGAGAAAAAGGGTCTTAAACGGGAGGAACCTTCGAATGCCAAACTCATGAAATGACAAGGACTGTCGATTCAAGGATACTTCAAGATTTCTCTTTGACTATTGGATCTAGACCATGGTCAGTCCGACGCTGACCACTTTGGGAGTAAAAAGGAAACTAAACAAGAAAACCACTAAATGTAGAAATCGTGAAGCAACGAAGGAAGTAGATATAAGGATGCATGTGGACCTATCTCAACCATTGGATATAGGATATTAGAATGTCGGCTGGAGGGCATTCATGACTTTAGAGCTCCAGGAAATTTTATTGGTAGGAAAAGAAGGATGTTCCCAAAGACTGTCATCCCGAAGTGACGTGGCATGCTAACATCACCTAGGGTGACATGGACCCATATTATGCATGCCACATGTCATCCCAATTCATTATTTTCATATAAATTATGTGCCAAATGAAACTTGACATGTGTCACCCGTCGATTGGGCCACATGTCATCTCCATATTTTGCCACATGTCACCCCCTGGTGCGTAGTTGGTTGACCTAATGGTTAATGGGAGCCTGTGAGTTTGGGAGTTTGGAACTCTAGGAGGCTTAGGGTGTTAGAACATATGCTCCAATAGGGATGAAGGTCGGAGCTATGTGGCAGGACCTCGGGACTTCGAGATAGTTGGGATACCGAGACGTTATGGTTAAAGTGGTTGAAGGCCCCGATCCACTGGTTCTTATCATGTCATTCAATGCAAAACCATGTGTAAGTGTGGACCTTGCAGGAGTCTAGGATTCCGATATGTTGGAGAAATAGAAAAAATAAGTAAAAAAGGCTGAAGGCTCAAACCAATCTCCCACTTCCCCATGTTATAATGTTTTAAACATAAGAAATTAAATGAGTGGGACCCTCTCCGGAACTCCGACGTTCGGGAGAATTGGGTTTATTCACCAATTCATGACAAGGAAATTTCACCGAAGTCTGGAGACTTAGGTGTTAATTAATAATAATAAACCTAAGTTCCCTTGGATATTTAGTAAGGAGTGGGATTTTGCTACGTTAATGATTAATTAACTTAGTAGGCCTATAGGAGCTAGAAAAATTTCAACTCCTGGTTGGGAGAGTCTTCGTATACTATGGTGATGTGGAGTGTTGGGTGACAAGGAGCCACGTGGCTGTGAGAGACTCTAGTCAATGAAGGCTTAAATAACTTTGAAGGACCATAACTTACAATCTAGAACACATATTTGTACAAATTTATAGTTGTTGGAAAAACCTCATCGAACCGAAGACAATGGGACCCTAGTTACAGGGATTTGAGGTGATTGAGAAAAGTGAAATTTTGATGCCCCATCCCTTAGAAAGGTACTTTAGGGGTCGGGCGTGTGACAAAGTGGTATTAGAGCAAGCAACAACACTTGATCTACTTGGGCTCACGAAAGAGTCAAGTGATTATTTTTCTTTCTTAGAAAAATTTAATGGAGAGGGAACCTTTCCCTATGCTATCTAATAGAGCATGATTCAAACACATGTTTGGATGGGCTGGAGAAAAGTCATAAGACTAGTTTACCAAGGCTAAGATGAGCCTGTTGAGAGTATTACTGCCATATGGAAATTATCTACATAAGTTCCTTGAGGAGAAGGATGCATATTAAAATTCAGTTGGGATTTTACCCAAGGAGATTGAATCATGCTAGACTGTGGCAGACGAAGCCTATCATTTATTTTAAAGAAATGATAGCCATTCCTACAAAAGTGGGATTATTCTGAGGGGTATTAATAATAAAACTTGGATGCAAATGGCATAAACCTATTTTAAGGAGTAATTGAGTCCAGAAGAAAAATGGACTGAATAGGTGGCAAGAATTACCTAAAAAGTGGGCTTATGAAGCCTCTATCAATTAAAAGTGTTGATTAAATGAAGGATTTGGAATTGGGAGAACAATCATCCATGTCTAGAGGCCTTATTGGAGTAGGTGAGATCAACCTACTTGACCTGTTATAACTGAAAACCTTCTTACTGGGGTAATCCCTCTTTGTAAAATAAAAGAAGTCATGAGGACTGAGAATGAACCTCATGGAAGAACTGAAATGACATGAGAAATTTCAAAATATTATGGTTGTGCTAGGGAAGAGTGTATCCCTGTTAACTTAAGGGAGTGTCTAAGCAAGAGGAATGGGTCTGGTGACCGTTTTCTAAAAAGGGAGAGCATGTGCAACTCTCTGGGTCTGAAGGCAACTGAGAAACAAAGTTGTTTCTCGGTGTAGGAATTGTTGGGCAACATTTTTATAATCAATTTGATAAATGGATCTGCATAAATATGGAGTGATTGAGCGAGCGATCACAACAGCCTCCCTTTCTTGGTGGATATAAAACTAATCTTCCAAAATTCATTTGGGAGGAGGAGAGTGACCTCCATCCTTGACTATTGCTGAACAAAAAGAAGAATTCTAGGTGTAATGGTTAATGTTAATCTACATTTACAACATATCTTTTGTTTTAATGAGAATAGGAAAAACAACTAGAACCTCTACAAAATTTTAAAAGGAAAGAGATGGAATTTATACCCAAGACTAATTATGATCTAGAGATACTATGGAGTTCCGTATTAAAATACTTAGTAAGTAACATACTTCGAAAATTGTATTTGGGCTTTAAGGAAATAGTCCAAATGTTATAAGACATTAAAATTCATTATAAATGAGGTAAAATATTTAATGAAATGTTGATCCTAAATGTGGTAAGGGAAGTGTTGGAGCACTTCTATATGACCAATGGGTCAGATTGACATCTAGAGGTTTATAGTATCCATATAAGGTATGACTTTATATGCTCAAGTAGTGATGAGAGGGAATCTAGAAAAGGATGCCCTTGATAAAAACATATGTTAACCAAAAATGGTTTGAGGAATGAAAGAGAAGCTTGATAAGATATCTTGTTTCCTTGGGCATTGTTGGAGTTTCCTAGATAATATTTCTAGGCTGTTGAATAATTTTATAATACTAGAGGCAAGAATAATTTCTTGTTGGTTGTTGTCATATGGAAAGAGGGACATAGTTATGACTATGTCTGTTAAAATTGCCATGTGGATCTCGTGCGAATGATTTCAAGCCCTCAATTGAGAGGGAAGCTTAATGTTGAGTGTATTTATAAGAATTGTTATGAGAATGGAAGTAAGATCCTTGGGAGAAGGATCTGGAATTCTGATATGTCCATGTGTATGAATTACATGTAAAGGGGGAAAGAAATGATCTTGCATGATGAATGTTTAGATGTGTTTATTTATTCTTGAGTGCATGGATTTAATGCATCATAAGGTTTCTTGATATAAGGATTGATATTAAGACCGAATAGATATGAATGAATGATGTTAAATGTGAAAATGATGCACATGTATGATGTATGAGTGAAATGTAAGGCAAGAATTGCACTTGCCAAGATTGAATGAATACCATGGATGCATGGCTGACTCTATTCTGAAGAGTCATGAAAGTTTTGTTTTGAATGATAGCTTGAAGGAAATGTGCTCCATTCCAACAGGAAATGATAGTATAAATAGACGAAAGAGTAAATGAGCAAGGATTCTATGTTTTCATGATAAGAGGCAACATTATTATGCCTTTGAGGATCACATAAGAATGATTGTGAACAATCATGAGTTGAATGATTTTAAAGTAAATATGCATGTGAGCTATGAAATATACCTATGGTATCTACACATAGGCTTATGATTGTGCATGTGGTTAAGTAAATCATGGATGTAAGTTAACAAAAAAAGGAATATGTGTGCATAAATAAGCTGGATGCATAACAAAGATGCATGTTTATATTCCTTATGGAATATTTGGTAAACAGTTGAAGCTAACTCAAGTTTGAGGCCATAAAAGATAGCGATGGATATGCAATAAGGAAGTTGCATGCCAAAGGAGTTCCTTGTGAAGGAACTGTGTACAGACTCTATCAGGATAACAAAATCACAACCTTAATAACTATTGAGAATTAAGCAGTGAGCTACAAGCCTATTTATATAAGAATCCAAGATTACATTCTAAAAAAAAATGTATGAGTGGAAGACTAACAAATGAATGTTGACTATTCTGGTAACCGAATGGTAATGTGCATAATGCACATGTTCATGATTCATTATGAACAAAAAGTTTGCTATTGGAGCATGTTGATGTATCCAATAAGTTAGGGTGAGCCTAACCAAGGATTCTCAAGGAAAAGAGTATGGAGATCCCAATAGAGAGTAAATTACAGATTCAAAGAAGAAAAAAAATGAGGAATAGTTCTCTCACCTTAAAACTCTGAATTTCTTAATAGAGTTGTAAGCATTAAAAGAGCAGTTGTGGAGACAAGTACAATTGGTAAAACATAAAATGAAAAAACATGTACATAAACTTGGTTGAATCCATGAATGGGTAAGCAAAGTGAGGCCTTGGAGTAACTCAACTGGACTAACAATCCCAGGATGTGTAGAAGGAGTTGGAAAAAAAGAAGAATGGGAAGATCCTTTAACTCCTTTCTTGTTGTAAATTATGTTTTCTCTGGGATGAGAAACTAGTGTGATGATGAAAATAAATGTTTTAACACCACAGTAATGATGATTGCATGATTATAAAAACAATTGAGAATTGTTTGTGTTGCACTCATGGAAACATTAAGGAAAACGTGATGAAGTGCATACACATATGCTAGGACATATTTGAAACTATTTTATAAATTGGAATGTTATGATACATGCATTTTTATTTTACATGACGACTAATATAATTGTGATGTATGTCATGTGTAGAAAGAAATTGAAACTATTGGGAAAGACAGTTACCAATGGTAGAAAAACTCAAAGCAGAGGATGAATGGGAGAAGGATGTTGTTGAAAGATTGTTGAGGGGACTTTGGGAGCCCCATGAAGAACTATTGATGAGATAAAAATCATAAAAAAGGGTGCTAGCAACCAGAAAATGTATACAAATGTTCATGCATGTATGGCATAAGGTATGAAGGGATTTGGTAAGAATCCCTTCTGATAAGATTTCATTATATTATTGATATGTTGGTAATTTTGAGTGGATATTGTATGCCATTGCTACCCAAGCAGGGTAAGATTCAGGAAAGAAGAATCTGAATAATAGAGAGAGGAAGTCTATGGCAGTCAAGGATGAGTTATAACCCTTTCAAGAAAATGCATGAGTAAGGAGTACCATGGGTAACTGACCAATCTAGGGAGATTGGGAATAAAGGTGCTCATAGTTATCACATTGCATGGAATGCATTGAGGAAATGCATGTTTGCATAAGAGGGAAGACAATGGATTTCCCATTAAGGAAGGAGGACCTTCCAATACTCTACTTGAATTGTAGAGGTGTTAAAGAAAATATAATTTTGGGTGGCCATGAGTGTTAGCACCCTAGTTACTAATGAAGGAAGAATGTTTGGGTGCATTCAAGATAAACTTTTAGTTTCATATGTGATGATTTGGGATCGTGATCAGCCTATAGCAGGAATCATAGTCCTATTGTAAGAGTGAATGAGAATGATTAAACCTGTGGTCAAGAGGTTGGTTGAGCTCCAACACACCATGGCAAAGTGTTTTTCATAAGTATGGCAAACTTGAACCCAATGTAAGGGTACATTGGGTATGAATGTGGCCATGAATATTGGCACATTGATTAAAGTCAACTGATATTTGAGTTTCATTTGGAAAATTTAGTATGTTGAAAGGATGCATACATAAATAATGATATTTACTTTTTCTCTGTACCCTTTCATAGATTAAAATGACTTGGACTGTTAGTATGCATGGTTTTGAAAATACAATGTGCATGAAAACTAACAATTTTTTTGGCTGAGGAATGTTGAAATGGAGGGAATAAAAGGGTATTGGATATGGAAATGTTGTAAGCCCATAAGGAAGACCAATTTCCTGTTGAGACAAACTGGTATGGGAAGGAAAGTCCCATACGTGTGAATCTGGTTTTTGTGCAGAACATATCTGGAAATAAATGCGGATTTTGGAAATTTGTGGGTGGCAGATTTGCAAGAAAATTATGAATTTGAAATTGATGATACTATCTCATAATTAATGTATACATGTGATACTGGTGAGACGAAAAAGATCTGCTTAGGAAGGACAAATGAAGGTTGTCAAAGCTGGAATGCATGGAAGAGGAGATTGTTGAGACATGAGAATCCCATGGTAAGCCATGATCACCCTAGAATATGTTGTGTTGTGGTAACACAAGCCGGAGGGATGCCCCGACAGATCAAGTATGAGGGACAACTCGATTGTAAGGCTCAATGAATTCTTTAGAACTCTTCCTGTGTGAGAAATCCTTGGAAAGGAAATATGGATCACCTGAGGGACTGCATATCATAGAAGGGGATGCTTGAGCCTAGGCCTGGAGGGTGAGTGACCGCAGGGAAGAGGAGACTTTGATAATTCTTATAAACTATTGATTGGGATCATGAAAACAATGGGTATGTCAAGGAAAAACAATGAGATAAGATAACAAGACAACCATATGGATGCAAATCCACAAACTGCACATATAAGTATTGTGTTAGATTATGAAATCTTTCCTCTTGAGTTTTGCACAACAGTAAGATGTTTTCGCATGAAATTGTGATTAATATGCTTGTTGTCCAAAATTATTGAAGGCAGGTGATGAAGGCCAAGGGTCTAGAAAGGACCTAACCAAGAAAGATGATCAATATTTCTGAAGTAGATGAATGAAAAATGCATGACAGGTGTTACTGAGAAAGAACACCAAGGACGATGTTCCTTTTAAGAAAGAGGGGATTGTAATACCTTTGTTTCCCCCAACTTGTAATTAATCATTAATTATGATTACCATGCTATGGCATGTGAACAATGTAAATGTATTATTGTTTATATTTCCAATAACTGACTGTGGGGGTGAAGCCTTGAAGTATTTTCCATGATATCACTAGACGAAAGAGTTAGGAAACTGTAGAGAGGGTTCATTATGTCAAAATGACTCAAACTCTCTTTGTTGAAATAATAAGCCTCATCCTGATTCCAAGGAAAAATAAGTTAATGAGAAAAGGACTGGTGGTTGAAAAATTAATTACCCCAATGAATGGAAGCATGGAGGTTCTAATTGAGGAGACAAAAAACCGTCAACCCGAAGTACCACATAGTGTTGTTTCCTGTAGGCCCAAATTGACCCAAGTTCTTTCTGACATAAGGAAGAGGACGGATCTAGAATCCTTCCTCGGGAGGAAAAAGGCATGCAAAAATACACAGGAAGGCAGACAAGAAGAGACCATGCCCATAGGGGGTGTGCGACTGGGATATGTTGATAGAAAGAGGAGAGAGCGTGAGAGTATCCAGTTCAGAGAAGAACTATGAGATTAAATTGTTCTGGTTACAAGAGAGAACATAAAGAGGACTCCTCAGATATGAGGGCCAGGACCTTGATGTTGAGGAAGCATCTGATAAATCTCGCATAGGTTGTGACAGAGAGAGAATCTTTGAGAAATCGCAGGAGTTTTCCCTAGTGATATCATGGCTTGGCACGAGGGTGGCCAGAGTGCTAAGAGTGAATGCCTTTGAGCCTATGTTTGGGTAGAGAGGTGAATACCCACAATCAGTTGGATGGCTACCACTTGTAATAGATAAGTATTCTCATACCCTATGAAATTGAATTGTAATTGTAAATTAAGGTTGAAAATCCTGTGAATGTTTCGGGGATGTGCATACGCTTGTTTGATGATTAGACTGTTTTTCTTTATTTTGCTTGATTGTGTATTTAAGAAAGGAACTATATGGTTCGAGCATGATTTGTACACATAAATTCTTGAGCCCCCTGTAGTGGCTCAAATTAAAGGAAATAAACTATGATTTTTTTGACCATAGGCACAGTTTCATGTATGTATGTCTATACTTCCATTTGTTTTGGGTCTCCTAGAAAAAGGGTCTATTAAGCTCAAGAGAGGTAGTGCGAGGGTGCACAGAGCCTATGCAAGTTCTGTAGAGGTTAAGAACTCTCTAAGTTCTAAATTCCAGGAGAAGCATAAGAAGTGCGCCCACACTTCCTTCGAAGTATTTGCAAGCTCAGAAGGTATAACACTTGTAGAATGCAGACAAACGCTGCAACCTATGAAATCCATGGTTTAAATCCCAGCTTGTTGAAGGGATGCGGAGCCACAAAGTACAGAAGAAGCCACAATAGTTGTTGATCTAGCTAGAAGGATAGATTTAGGCCGTTGAATCATACCCAAAAGGAGCTAGGCCTCCAAGAGTTTGGAGCTTCAGGACTCCAAAGTGTTTTGGGTGATGGACCTTGTGAGTTAAAACCGCTGAAGGTTTAGACCTACGAATTCATCTGGATAATAAATATTAGTAATTACATTAAGTTGTAATTAACGTAATATAAATGGGTCTCCTTTGGAAATTTGGGACTTCATAGGTCGAAGAGGAGAATTAGTTAGGAGTGTAGCCTCTGGAGCTTGACAAATTTCCATAGAACCAGGACCATGGAACCCTTCGCTACACTAAAAAAGGATCTAAGTTATTCGGGGCTCCAGAGTCTAGAGCTCCGGGGTGAATGAACATTGCAATGTCCTAAATGCACCGAAGACGACCTGTCAGAATAGTAACTTGACGATTGACCGACAACTAGCAGTCATTTACCTGTTATTGTGGGATTTATCCCCTTGTTAAACCCTGATCCACTTCTTGATCGCGAAGTAACATGAGTCGTAGATCTGAGGATATTCATGATCTCCCTTGACCATTGGATCTATGTCGTGGTCAATCCTGTGTTGACCACTTTGAGAGAAAAAGGGTGTGAAGCATGCAGAACCCCGGAACACCGAACTCGTGAAGCGATGAGGACCATAGATCTGAGGATATTCAAGATCTTCCCTGACCATTGGATCTACGTCGTGGTCAGTCCAACGTTGACCACTTCGGGAGAAAAAGGGTTTTAAATGGGCATAACCCCTGAATGTCGAAGTCACGAAGCGACGAGGATCGTCGATTCTAGGATACTTCGTGATCTCTCTTTGACTGTTGGATCTAGATCGTTGTCAGTCCGACACTGACCACTTCGAGAGTAAAAAGGAAACTAAACAAAAAAAACCCCGAACGCCAATGTCACGAAGTGACGAAGGACGTATATCTAAGGATCCACGTGGACCTATCTTGACCATTAGATAGAGGATATCGGAAGGTCGACTAGAGAGAGTTCGAGACTTCAGAGCTCCGGACAATTCTACTGGTAGGAGAAGAAGGATGTTCCCGGAGATTGTCAGCGCGGAGTGACGTAACATGTTGACATCACCTAGGGTGACGTGGACCCATATTATGCGTGCCACGTGTCATCCCAATTCATGCTTTTCACAGACCTTATGTGCCAAATGGAACTTGACATGTGTCACTCATTGATTGGGCCATGTGTCATCTCCATATTTTGCCACATGTCACCCCCTGGTGCATAGTTGCTTGACCTAATGGCTAATGGGACCTTGGGAGTTCGAAACTCCGGGAGGCTTAGGGTGTTAGAACATTTTCTCCAATAGGGCCGAAGGCCGGAGCTACATGGTAGAACCTCAAGACTTCGGGATAGTTGGGATACCAAGACACTATGGTTAAAGTGGTTGAAGGCCCCAATCCACCATTTCCTATCCCGTTGTTTAATGCACAACCATGTGTAAGCGTGGACCTTGCAAGAGTCTAGGATCCTGCGACGTTGGAGAAATAAAACAAATAAGTAAAAAGGGCTGAAGGCCCGGACCAATCTCCTACTTCCCTATGTTATAATGTTTTAAACATAAGAAATTAAATGAGTGGGACCCTCTCCGGAACTCCGACGTTTGGGAGAATTGAGTTTATTCACAAATTCATGACGAGGAACTTTCGCCGAAGTCCGAAAACTTAGGTGTTAACTAATATTAATAACCCTAAGTGCCCTTAGAAATTTAGTAAGGAGTGGGATTTCTCTATGTTAATGATTAATTAACTTAGTAGACATATAGGAGCTAGAAAAATGTCAACTCCTGGTTGGGAGAGTCTTCATTTACTTTGATGATGTGGAGTGTCGGGTGACAGGGAGCCACGTGGGTGCCACGTGGTTGTGAGAGACTCTAGTCAATGAAGGCTTAAAGAACTTTGAAGGGCCATAACTTGCAATCCAGAACACATATCTAGACAAATTTATAGTCGTTGGAAAACCCTCGTCGAACTGAAGACAATGGGACCCTAGTTACAAGGATTTGAGGTGATTGAGAAAAGTGAAAATTTGATGCCCCATCCCTTAAAAAGGTACTTTAGGGGTCGGGTGTGTGACATTCTTGAAATGGAAGGAGTGATAGGGGTGTGAAGTGAGAATTTTGGTTTGGTAAAAAAAAATGAGATGTTTAAAGTTGTGGGAATGTTTGATTATGGAGAGTGTCAGTTATGTTCTTTGAGATCAACTTTGAAAGATGTATGAATTTGACCTATGTAGGATTTACCACAACAACAAGGAATTTGATAGACTTCTTAGCTAAGCATGGGATCAACCTATGTATGATTTACTAGAGAAACAATAAATTTGATAAACTTTTTGACCAAACATACTATCCCATTTATTTTCAATTGTTTTAAATAATTGTTTAACAATTTTATAAGATTTAAAGAGAACTTTAATATTCTCTTTGACAAAAAAAAAAAAAATCTTAGAAATATGATTCATTGTACTTTGGATATAGGAAAGAAAAACCAAAACTAAACCTGAGATGAGGAAAACAAATTAAATTTAAATTTTAAAATGACACATTAAACGAAAAAACTTATTAATTTGAAAGGATGAATGGCCATTTACCAAAAATACTTCATTCAAGAAGATTCAAACCTAACACCGAACAAACCTAACACCTATCGAGACAAAATTGACCAAATACACAATAACATTAAAAACCAACTATTGAACTTACCCCCTTTGATTATCCCAACTTATATCTATATATGAAAAAATATAAAACGTGATTAGAGGCGTCTTTGCTTTAGGAGCCACCTTATGGACATAATACAAATTTAAATTTACTTTTGGCCCGTCCCGGCTCGCCAGCTACAACGGATGGATTTGAATAATTTGAACATAGGGCTTATAACAATAATTTATTATTTCGCACCATTTTGCTGGCACAAAAACCGGCCATTGCGTGAAATATGCTACGGCGTTGAGACTTTCAACCCACCTCATACTGTACTTAAATAAGTATGCCCATTTTCATGCTGATCAATTTCTCCCGGAGAATAGCATGCCCATTTTCATACTGATCGATTTCTCCCGGAGAAGAGTATGCCCATTTTCATACTGATCGATTTCTCCCGGAGAATAGCATGCCCATTTTCATACTGATCGATTTCTCCCTGAGAAGAATCCACTCACCAGTCTGCTCTTGCGAGTATTAGGAATGATCATGTGAGTGAAAGGATTCCTCGGAGAAACTATCCAACAGAAATGGGAGAAACGATCCGAGATAAAATGAGAGGGAGATTAATTACTGTCGGATTTAGATCGGTAATGTTGTTTTTGGCGATTGTAGTCGTGTCCATCTTCCTTCTCAAGCGTTGGGTATGACTAATTTCGATCTAAGTTTTTTCACATTATCAGAAGTTTTTCTATATGAAAATTTGAATATAACCATGAATTGAATTTTGATCTTAACAGTCTGATGACCTATGGCAAGAACGAGCAATGGTGGCCACCAATATGTTTCAGCCAGTTCCGAATGAAAACGAGATAAACAACGCCACCATCTGGGAGAGAATAGCGAAGACCCAAGAATTGCTCAAGTGTTCGCCCAGCGCCATGTGTTCGCCATCGTGGCTTCAAGCTCTGAGGAAGCCAAGTTATGATCATGAAGCCGCGTCGTGCCCGTTTTATTTCAAGTGGATTCGCCGGGACATGAAGCCTTGGGCTCAGACTGGAATTACGTTGGACATGGTGGAAGAGGCAAAGAAATTTGCATTTTTCAGGCTGACGATTGTTAATGGCAGGATGTATGTGGAATCCTATCAAAAGTCTTATCAAACCAGAGATCTGCTTACAATCTGGGGAATTGCGCAGTTGCTGAAATTCTATCCCAAAATGGTTCCGGACTTGGAGTTGATGTTCAATTGTGACGACAGGCCCGTTTTCCAGCGAGCTGATTATAGGGATCCGGCCAAGTCTCCTCCCCCGCTGTTTCGTTATTGCGGGACCGAAGATTCTTTTGATATTGCGTTCCCAGATTGGTCTTTCTGGGGATGGTAAGTTCAATACCCAGTTGAGTTCGTTAACTAGCACAGGCCTATTGGATATCTGGACTTCCAAAATCTGCATTGACTTAATTCTATATATGTATTGCATGGAAATCTCAAGGTTCATTTCGTACCCAGGTTTAGATGAATTTATAGGTTTATGTTTTGAGACTTTTGTCACTAGTGTAGTTCTTTAGGATTCATTGCATCAGGTTTTTATTTGAAGTTTGCTACCTTATTTGGTCCATTATCAAGAAGAGTTTTAAGATAGGAGGGAAATCTGAAAAATCATTAAGTATATAAATATGGAATTTTTTTAGTGAAAAACCTACTTATTGAATTTTTTTTCATATTTATACCCTTGATAATTTTTCAGATTTCCCTCATATCTTAAACCACATTTGTTTGGTCTGAAAAGTCTAATAACTGATACGATGAATTCAAAAGATTTATATTATAGTTTTCATATTTATACTCTTGATGATTATTCAGATTTTCCTCATATCTTAAACCACATTTGTTTGGTCCGAAAAGTTTAATAACTGATACGATGAATTCAAAAGATTTAATACAGTCTGAGTGGGCCTAATAGTTAAGAACATGTGTTTCCTCTTAAAAGGTGACAGGTTCAAATCCAGAAGGGGGTAGGGTATGTATATCTTCGTAGACTTTACCAGTCAAATCGCTGGAAGGTTTTACCTTTTCTGTTGAAGAAGTGGGAGTGGCTCTGCCTGTTAAAAGATTAAACAGATTAGCCAAAGTCATGGTTGGTTCACCTGGTCCTGCACCCAACCAACCTGTAACCTAATTTCTTTGTGCCCTCGTTTCTTTAATTCCCTCAGCAGTTGGCCTGTAACTTAATTTCTTGGTGCCCTGTTTCCTAAAGTCCCCCTCTACTGGTGCCCTGATTCCCTCCATCCCAATGATGCCTTCCTCTATTCAAAGTAGTATACCTAGAATTTTTTTCTCAGAAAACTCTCGAAATACTTTCCATACTTTGTATGTTCTATGAATGGTAAGCCTGTAAACTGTCAGCCCTAATTACTGGGCTTTGCAGAAGGAAAAGTAAGCCTGTAAACTGTCAGCCCTAATTACTGGGCTTTGCAGAAGGAAAAGAGCTTGGCAGAAGGAAAAGAGGAAGGTTCTATCTTTTTACTTTTTGTAGGTTACTTTTTTCCAATAAATTTTGTTTAAAATATTGTAAAAAAGTTTTTAAAAGATGGATGGAATTGCAGATTTAAGTGATTAGGATTACATGTTCTGGAAGTTTTTGAGGATTTTGAATATATTAAAGATTTTGAATTTGATTTAAACCATGTAAAATTGTGGTTTCAACATTAATTAATTTATCAAATTCTTTTTATAGTGACTAACTAAAATGAAAAACATAAAAAGTCAAAAACCTAAAAAATTCAGAATAAGTCCAAACAAAAAAATAAAAATAAAAATATGTCTTTAAATGACACTATTTGTTTTTTTTTTTTTTTTTATGTAAAATGCTTCAATCTCAAAATATTTTCCTAATATATAGGTGTGAGGCAATATTTTCCTAACATATAGGTGTGAGGTAGTTATTATTTGTGACTGTATATTTCAAAATATATTTATATCAGCATTTCAATGCTAAATACTTATTGTTTGCTGGCCTACGATTCTTTTCTCTGCTTAACATTAATGCCTCACTGCACCAATCACAATTCAACCCTAGATTCTCTCAGTCACATTCTCAATTGCAATAAAAGAATTTGAACAGTAAATTTTGTCAGTGGAGTCCTGAAAAAGATGCACCTGCCACTGCAAACCTGAAATGAGATATATTTCGAATATACAGTCAGACCTGAAATATTTCGGATCCTATTCAGACCCAACTGTATATGTTCTATATGTATAATTTAATACCGGTCTGATCGGTGCATAACGCTTGCCTTTTCTTCTCTAATTATTGCTATCACCGAACATATATTATACTAGACAGCTGAATGTCAGACTGGAATTTGAATTTGAATTTGTCATTTACTTTCCTGCAGGCCAGAGATACGAACACCACCATGGGAAACATTAGTGAAAGAGATTGTGAATGTGAGCCGAGAAATAAAGTGGGAGGATAGAGATCCAACGGCCTACTGGAAAGGGAATCCCGGCGTGGCTGCTGTGAGGCAGGATCTTATGAAGTGCATGGACACGCCCAACTGGAACGGTCGTCTTTATGCTCAGGTAAAGTATAGAAGTGTCTGAATTCCCATTAGGTTTGTATGGAATTTCAATGTCTCATGTTTGTGTTTATTGTGTGCAGGAATGGGATAAAGAGATAAGAGAAGGGTTTCGAACCTCGAAATTGTCGAAGCAGTGTTACCACAGGTAATTACTTACTGATTTTCCAGCAAATTTAATTGAATGAAGTTGGTAAACTTTTAGGAATCTTAAATCAGATAGACTTGGAAATCTGTTACATACTATCTATATTAATTTTTAAATAAACAGTTTTGAAGTCATCCTTGCTTAAGTGGTTATGAGTAATTCATTGAAAATCTTTATGAAAACTTTTTATTAGATAACTTTGTTAATAATAAATAATAATAAGAAATGTATACATATCCTATTTTATTTTATTCTTTTCTGGATTTGAATTTGTAATTTTTTAGGAGAAAACAAATGTTTTCAGATTCGTTTTTTAAGGCAAAAAAATGGACCTGAATCTGGCCAGATTTTCAGGATAGTCTGAGTTTTGCATGGATCAAAGTTCCATGCATTTCAAAACCATATTCATCAGAGTTCTGGATTGGCGAGAAATTTGAAAGCAAGTCACCCAAAAACCTACTGAAAATGTAACTCTGAAGGGAAGATTGCTCCAGTGTTAACCCACTCCCTTCTTAAAGCTATATATTTGATAGTTAAAATTCTTTCTATTTTAATAAAAAAATTACTAAAAAATTATAATTTCACTTCATTCATGGTAGCCACTTCATAAAGGCCTTGGTTAAACTTAGCCACTAAAATCTGCAGATCTAACCATTCCTCACAGGATTTTGGGCAATATCAAAAGGAAAAAATCACCTGAAAACTTCCAAAAGATAGAACCTTTAAACTTGAATTATACAATCTTAGCCACTCAAATCTACAGATCCAACTATTCTTCACCAAATTTTTGACAATATCAAACAAAAAAAACTCACCTAAAAACTTCCAAAAAAAAATAAAACATAACTACACTCTTCATAAAACTTCTTTATTCTGAACTCTCCCACACACTCTATCTTTGACAAACCCATGCTAACATTGTAGAGACCTTACACGCCCCACTAGTGTGAGACCAAGATATTTCTCACCCCGCAACCCTTGGTCGGGGACTCGGACCCCGATATTTCTCACCCCACTAGATTGAAAGTTGTCTGTCGTAACCGATGGATATTCCTTCAGTTTCTTGGATTGTAGAATACGCCAGCACTAACAGAGAAACTAAAATGGACTGAATGAACATTCATATATTTTTTAATTTTTATTTTAAAATCAAATTTATATTTTTAAGACTTATAAAACCATTCATAATTATTTTTCACTTTTATTATATGTATGCAAAAATTGGAAGACGTGAAACAATTACTTCTATTATATGTATGCAAAAATTGGAAAACGTGAAATGAAAAAGCAATTTTAAATTTGACAGGAAAACAGGAAAGAAATAATACTATAACACAATTACCAATTTCTCAATGAATTAAAAAAAATCATACATATGATGAGCCAGATATTATATTCTGTGTTATTATATAATTTCTTCTTTCTAATATTATTCATAGATGTATATAGAATAACGTTCTAGGTTTTTGACTGTGTGGGAACTATAACTTGAATTTGGTAAAACAATTTTTGATGAAATCATAATTTTATTTTGTTTAAATCACATTTTTTTTAATGTATTAGCAGATTCAGTGTTTTGGAAAACTCCCAACACACTAAAAAAATGTAATCTCTATCACTAAAATCTGTAATTTTTTAAATTTAAAAAAAAAATTTGAATGCTTTAACTTATCACTAATGCATTATCATTTTTCATTCTCATTCATCCTCATGATAGACCACCTTGTTCTTCTCCACTGAGCACTTCCCCTCTTCCCATCATGGCAGCCCTAAAAACCCTTGAAAATTAAACAAACATTACATTAAAACCTTTATAAAAATAACTTGAAAAACAAAGAACCCAAGAGGAGAAGAGATAAGAGATAGATGAATTCCAATTCTCTTGCTGATTCATGGCATCACCTCAATATATTTGAACTATCTTAAATGAATCAAAATCCATCCATTGATTGATACTACAGGTTGTCACTACCAAAGGCATGGCCACTCAACCCTTTTACAACTTTGTTGGGCTCATTGAACAAATCCCATTTGTCTTCTTATCAAATCTCACTTGCTATAGCCATTAGATTTAATTCTTGTTCATGCAATACTACATCAAAAAGAGGCCACAAAGGAAAACCAAATTAAAAAAAACACTATAGCTGACCAACCAAATTCTAATATAAATCCAAATTCTAATATAAATCCAAAATTTTTAAAATGATCCACATTTCAAAAGAAAATTTGTGTTACTTCTGCTATAAAAAAAAATATAAAAAAAAACATTATAGCTGAACAAATTCTAACACAAATCCTTAAATTTTGAAATGTTTCCCCTTGTTTTGTTTATATTTATAGTCAAAACCATATATTTGATTTAGTCTAGCTGCTTGTGTGAACTGGTTTGGTCTCAATTCATTTATTTAAATGTGGTAAAATCTATTATATCTTAATTGTTAATTGAGGTTAAGGATAGTTATTATTGATTTTCATTGTGTAATGTGGGTTGATTCATCATTTTTATTCAAGGAAAACCATGCAATTTGAAATAATTCAGTAGTAACCTGTTTCTTTGCATTTAAAAACGATAAACTGTTAACTAATTAAAAACAGTTTTAGCTCTTACTCAAGCACCAAAAAATTGTTTCAAGTATTTATAAGAAAGTCAGTATACCTCATGGTCATGTGCTTTTGAGTAATATTTAACCTTAATAAAAAACATAAATCAAATACTATCCAGATTACAATTTAACACTTCATTGTATTTGTCATAATGAAAAAATCCAATTTTATTACAATCTTATTAAACATTTCCTTATTTTAATGCCGGTCACAGTTAAAAAAAACTCACACACAGTTAATTCAGAAAACACACAGTTAATCCAAAAAATACACACTATTATAGCCAACTATAAAAACCTACACACTCTGATTTCCCCATTTTAATAACAAATATTGTAAGTGGCTATAAACTGTAATTACAACACATAATGAACACATAATGATAGTGGTGAAAACTAAAATCACTCTTTTCATGTTTTGAATATCAATTTGTCTGTGCCAGATTCAAGATATACATCGAAGGGAACGCCTGGTCAGTGAGTCTCAAGAATATTTTGGCATGTGATTCGCCTACTCTGTTGATAACACCAGAATTCTATGAATTCTTTCTGAGAGGCCTTATTCCCCAGCACCATTACTGGCCCATAAGAGCCGATAAAAAGTGTGACTCCATCCAGTTCGCTGTTAACTGGGGAAACAATCATACAAATGAGGTAAGTTATATACAGAAGCGCTGCCCTTCAAATAATTTCCACTTCAAACCGCAAATTTAAATTTGGTTTTATGCAGGCAAAGGATATTGGAAAGGCAGCCAGAGAATTTATTCTGAACGAGTTAAAAATGTCAAATATATACGATTACATGTTCCATGTTCTAAACGAGTATTCGAAGCTCTTCAAATATAAGCCATCTGTTCCGAAAAATGCTGCTGAGTACTGTTCGGACACCATTGTTTGCTTTGCCAAGAATGAAGCAGAGAAAGAGTGTATGGAGGATTCAATGATCACTACACCCAGTTCTTCCCCGCCATGCAAACTGGACGACGAACAGCAGGATGAGAGAGATATTAAAAAATTCCTCGAAAGGAAAGCCAAGTCCATGGATCATGTTAGGCAGTTGGAGGACGAATGGGCTAAAAGCCTTTTACCCTCGTAAGCTTGTGTGTCTATTCTGTGATAACAGCTTTTGCTAGAAATAACCTTCTGTCGAAATTACTCAAAAGGTTCTGAGCCTCTTATTTTTGCTCTGTAATAACACCTTTTGTTAAAAATGGCCTTTTTTCATCAAGATTATTCAAAGGTTGTAGGATCTTACATGGCTGAGTAATTCTATATATTATATTTTCTTAGAACAAAGAAACATGATGATTTATGTAAGTATAATATGTGCAAATTATTGCTAATTATTTAATCAAAAGAAATGACCATTGGAAACATGATGGTAAGGACCTACAAATATTATGAAAGGAAGATAGCTTAATGCAATAAAATTAAAGAGAATTTTGTCAACACATTTATAATTGATTTCCAAACAAATAGTTGAAGAGAATGTTTGCATAGTTCTCTTCATTTCCAATAGTTTCTTTAGCCTTATTATGTCATAAGGCATTTCCTTTATGCCATCTATTTTTTGATGTGATTTGAGTTGTTCCATCATCATTGATTTTGTTAGACGACCATTTAACCATCCTTTGTCATTTATTCATTGACATTGGCTCTAATAGCTTAGGCATGGGACTCAACTAAGGCATGTGGTGTTCTTCACTTTGTCATGGGGTTTCATCAAGTTTAAGAGATCACCTTTATAGGTTGAGGCTAGTCTATGCACCCACCATCCATTCCTTGGCACCGACCTTGATAGCTAAGGCATGAGACTCAACTCATGCATGGAATTCCTCTTATGTAATCCTCTTATAGAAGTGGGTATCCTCCATTGCCTTTTTAATCACCTCATGGTCATTAGATTTGTTAGACCATTGGTGCCCTTTTGAGTGTCCATATGCATGTTTGGCCATTCATCCTCTCACTGCCAACATTGCATCTTCGTTCTTGAACATGGAAAAGGCCATAAAAGATCTTCCAAAAAGACTGCCATGTGTTTTCCCTTATGTATCACACGAAACAAAACTTTGGTGTGGTAGGATGTGTCATAAAGATCAAAAGTTTGAGGAGATGTGATATGTCGTATAGATATTTTTTGTGTGTGATATATTGCAAGGGAAGAAAACTTCATCCTCTGTGATATGTCACGCAAGTGGAAACTTTTTGTCCATGGAATGAATCACAAGGAAATAAATATTTGAAGGATGCAATGGCAAGGAGGATGCAAAGGAGTTATTTTAGAAAATTTCCATTTGTCATGATGAAAGAAAGTTTGAGAAAGTGCAATGTGTTGCACAATTTTTTTTTTTGATGCGATGTGATATGTCCTGAGAAAGGAAAATTTGGAGCAATGCAATATGCCATGGACAAAATAATTTTAGGTGCGATACATGCACTTGTCTTTATGTGCCCCCTTTAAAAAAGTGTTATGTCCTTTACGTATCGCACGAAACAAAACATTGGTGCAGTGCCATGTGTCACAAAGATAGAAAGTTTGAGGATATGTGATATATCACAAGGGAAGAAAAATTTATAATATGCAATATGTCATGACAAAGAAAAGCTTGGATCGATACAATATGTCACAAGAAAAATAATTTTAGGTGTGATACGCACACCTGTCTTTATGCACCACCTTTAAAAAAAATGTCCTTTATGTATCTCATGAAACAAAAATTTGGTGCAGTGCGATGTGTCACAAAGATATAAAGTTTGAGGAGATGCAATATATCAGAAGGGAAGACAACTTCATCCTCTGCGATATGTCATGGAAAAGAAAATTTTGGAGTGATGTGATATGTCACAGCCAAAACAATTTGTGTGCGATACACTCACTTATCTTTCTACACCCCCTTTAAAAAACATTATGTCCTTTATGTATTGCATGCAAAAAAACTTTGGTGTGATGTTATATGTCATAGAGATAGAATGTTTGAGGAGATGAAATATATCATTTTTTCATTCTAGCATGGACAAATAGTTATCAACCTTGTTTTTGTGTATAGTCACATTATATGTCATATAGTTATCAATAGACAATATTGAAAACCCTACCTCTAGTAGTAAATTCCATTGAGATGTACACCAAACCATGAAGGTGAAAAAGATAAGGTAAACACCAACTATTAAGAAACATGAATGGATGGAAACACTGACATCCATGTTTGTCCAATGGGTCTGGATGGTTGTGAATGATTTATAGGACATCCACAAACTCTACCTACCTTACTAGCTCAAAGGTAGTGCTCTACCTCCTATTCCCAATGCTAATATAGCCGCCATAGATGCACCCTCCTATGTGGATTTTTGTATGAGTGAAATCATGCTATATAACAATTTCTATAATATTCCATTATACATGGGAACTTCCAATGAAGAAATTACTACAAATTGGGCATAAATGAAGAATGCATACACTCCTTGGCATGTCAACTAAAAACCCCTTACACCTCTTCCTATTGCATAAGAAAATTCTTTCGGAGATGAAATACAAACCCCACACCCCATGGATTTGGATGAATAGGAAATGATCTCCCAACTCCACCCTACCAATGCCATCCAAATAAGTGAACTTGACATGTTAGGCCATCGTGACTTTGACAACAACCATAATTGGAATACTACATTCCCTTCAACTTATAAGAAATATCCATATTGTTCGTAGAAAATAATTTCTCACACCACCAACTTCCACAATCATTCTATTCCAATACACCCTCTTCTAAAACATTTTCTGCCACCCAACTCAAATCTCTCTCCATTGTCTTGAAGCACTCCATAGGAAAAGAGAACAACCATCCACTAAAAATGATCACACAAGGAACTGTAGGTATTTGAAAATCATATTTGATTGTATGCATTAAAGAAACACTTTCCTCAACCACATAATTCCTTAAAAACCCATTTTTATTGCTTTCTTTGATCGTTGTTGAAACCTTCAACATTCTTCCTTTCACATTCCTATAAACCATTTCCTCTCGTTAGAAGGAAACTCACTTCCCTTCCTCCAATAAGACCTTAAGCATATCTAATACATTTTCATCAATGAAATTCGCTTCATAGGGCCAACACTTTTCAACCACATTGAAGAGTGTCTTCAAGAAGCATTCCCTCTACATAAAAACTCCGCTTTTGTAGGTTTCTCTATTATTCTCATTGGAGACCTTGGCCAATTTCCACCTATCAAGGAAATTCCACTATATGCAGGTGCATCTTATGGATCCACACTCTAGCATATATTTAACGTAGTGATCACTCTACAAACTATATCTCTTGAAGGGGAAGATCCATCACATGTCACCTTCAGGAACATCCTTTACAAGATAAAAAATGCAGAACCTTATTTAGAAGATTGGAACCTTCTCGTGTCAAGGATAGAATCCTTCATTTCTCAAGATGATTTATGTACTTTACATTCTTCAATGCACTTATTTGCAACCAACAAAATTGTTGTTAAAATTAAGCAACTGTAAGAGCCATTCTCCGATGGAAAACACCCTAGCATAGATCTAGGCCCCCCAGTACACTCCTGGTGTTCTTGGTATGGGACCAAGTAGTTAGAGCCATGTAAAAAGACCCTAGTGAGGGGCCCCAATGTATTGTTGGGGTTCCTGGTCAAGGACCAAGCAGTTTGATGATATAATTCTCTAGATGTGTTCTAGGGACCCTGTATGTGTTCCAGGGAATCATTGATTGTGCTTGGATTGATCCTTGGTTGTGTACCTTGGTGGATAAAACCTTAGTTGTGATCTATGGCCCCCAAATGTGTTCTGGGGTATCTTGGTCTGGGAACAAATAATTTCTTGGTTAAGTACCAAGCCGAGATGATGTGTGATTTTTTTCTCTCCCGGGATGGTCCATGAGACCTAGGAGTAGTTAAGAAGGACATGATCACATCACTGACCTTCCTCTTATGCTGGGATGATAAAAGATTATAAGTTATCATGAGACTTATGTGGAAATTTTTCCATTGAAGAAGAACCCCCTTTGACTTTGTCTTGTTACTGTTGCATTCCCTTGCTTGAGCTACGTCCTTCTTAATGTTTATGTGGTTTTGGTCTTTGCTAGCCACCTTGACTTGTTGACTTTCTAATTAATATTTTATGATTAAAATATTAATTTTTTAATTTGTTTATTTTTATTAGGGTTTAATCTAACCCTAAAGAGAGGGTTATTTTAGTTAACCCTAACCTCCTACCAAAACTATAAAAGGAGACATATCCCCTCACTCTCTAACTCATCATTCTTCCTCCAAACTTTCTCTTAGTCTGATTTTTGTTGCGGCTCCTTCTTGTTTCATTTTGGTAAAGGGTGCATCCTCCTTGGTTCTATTCTCTTTGTTGGTATAGTGGTGTAGCCTCCTTAGATACTTGGTGCGACTCTCTCCTTGGTCCATTTATATTGTTGGTATAGGGTACGACTCTCTCCTAGTTGGTTTCTCTTGTTGATATAGGGTTTGGCTCTCTCCTGGTTGACTTCTCTTGCTGGTATAGTGGTGTAGGAATCCTTTTGGAGCAGTCCTTTGTTGGGTATAGGCTGCAACCCCCTCCTCTCCTCCCTTCCAACCTTCCACTATATCTTTGCTTCTTGTTTCCACCCTTATTCTTCCACTGCCTTAGTTCCAGTGCCACCTGGTTGCTGCTACATGTAATTTTCTCTACCTTACAACCTTTAATACCCTAATCAAAGTTTGTTGAGGTAGCCCTAAAATTTCTTCCTAATTTATGCCTATTGTTGTAGCAGTCCTATATTCTTGGAAATAATTTTTTAGGGTTGTTATTGTCTTCTTTTCAGCCTCTAGATTGGAGAGTGATGTCTTTGTTTCAGCCCTATACTTGATGAGTGGTATGCTGGTTAGTTTTATGATATCTACCTAAAGTTCTTCTTGGAAAAACCGTTCAGAAGATTGTGATGAGATCTACCCCTGAGGGTTTTATCCATGACCCTTCAATATTTTTCTGATCATATAGAAAAGAGGACAACAACAAGCACATCACGTAAATATGTTCTTTTTTTTTTCTATGGTAATGTTCATATTTGTTCCTTGTTTTTTCTAAGGTAATGTTCAGATTTGTTCCTTGTTTTTGCTAAGGTAATATTCAAACCTGTTCTTTGTTTTTGTTAAGTTAATGTTCAGATCCATTGTATTATTTATGTTATTGGTTTACATAAGAATTTGTGAATATATTACTGATCCAAAACTACAATAGTAAATAAACTTAAAAGATATTTCTATTTCTAGTTTGCCCTTAAAATTCTAACATGGTATCAGAGATTATGGCATTAAAAGAGCTCAATTGTGGTAGAATTTTTAGCCTGTGTAGATACACACCTAAGAGTTTGTTTTGTAAATCAACAGTAAGCTTGTTTTATATCAAATCTTTTTTTTCAGTATGACTTCATCTTCAGTCACAACAGAAGATAGGCTTAAAAGGGCATCAAACTTCAATGCCTAGAAGGCTAGGGATTTTAATATCCTAGAAGAAGGTGACTTGGATGAGATGGCTACAAGGGTGATGGAAGAACCTAGTTCAAATGCAGGAAGAGTATCCTATAAGAAGAGGCAGACCAAAGCCAAGAGGGTCATTTTTTACTCAGTTAAAGACAACATGATGCCTCTTATTGCTCATCTAAGGACAGTTAAGGAATGCTTATATTCCCTAGAAAATATATATGAAAATAAGGCCCCAACTCAGAAGAGGACTGTGAAGAAAAAACTATGTACATTAAATATGGGAAAGGATGAAACTATCTCTTCCTTATTTTCCAAAATTGCCCAAACAAGAGATCAACTTGCAACAATTGGAGTTGCAGTGGATGATGATGGCCTTGAACAAACAAAAGTAGATGGTATTCCTGAATCAGGGGAGACATTTCTCTCATTAGTCAATGGAAGATAAGGTCAACCCAACTTCTATAGATTATGGCATGATTTCCTGGAAGAAGAGGGTAGACTTAAAAGAAGAAATGAACCCTCAACGGTGAAATACCATGCTCTTTAAGTCAAAGACAAGAAGTGGAAGAGGTTTCCTTAGCACAAAGGAAAAGGTAAGAAACCCCAAGGTAAGCACTCTCACTCTCACTCTCATTTGTCTAAGGTAAGATGCTTTAAATGTAAAAACCTAGGTCATTATGCAAAAGACTACATGAACCCTCCTTCACAACATAAACAAAAAGGAAAGTTCCATGCTTCAATTGAAACTGAGGAAGAAGAGCCTTAAAGAAGGAGAACCATATCTGCTACTAAAGAACAAGAACAACGCAAAGAAATTTATATTGTTTCATCTCTCTCTGGTACTGTCACCAAATCAAAAGAAAATTGGTTAGTGAAGAGTGGAGCCTCCAAGCACATGACAGTATTCAAACATAACCTTGTGAACTATCGAGATAAGAAGTTCAATGTGATGGTCGAGTTGGGTGATGATGGCACCTATGAAATCAAAGGAATTGGTTCAACATCAATTCAACTTCAATCACGTAATGTATTTAATATTGAAGAAATTCTTTATGTTCCTGGATTAAAGAAAAATCTTATCTTAGTTGCAATTCTATAAAGTAAAGGGTACTCAGTAGCCTTCTCCAAATTAAAGGATCTTATGTGGCCCTCAAATGAAAGTATGAGCTCGACCATGACAATCGGAGTTGAAGAAGGTGGACTTTACGAAGTCACTGGTCAATTTATTCAAGCATTAGCTCATGATATGATCAACCCCAGTGAACTATGGCACAAAATGTTTGGACATATCAACTATAATTCTCTCCTAGGTTTGCAAAAGATGGTAATAGGTATGCCAATTTTTTCTTTTGAGCATGATAGTATTTGTAGAGGTTGTGCTCTTGGTAAAAGTACAAATAAATCTTACCCTCACAGTAATAGAGAAACTAATGGTATCTTATATCTTATTCATTTTGATCTTTGTGGACCTATGATTTCTCCTTCCATGAATGGTTGTCTTTATTATATCATTTTTATTGAGGATTGTTCTTGTAAAACTTGGATTTATTTTATGAAAATTAAAGATGAATCTTTCAGTAAATTTAAGGATTTTAAGA
Organism: Picea engelmannii; assembly: GCA_009831015.1. Lineage (NCBI taxonomy): Eukaryota > Viridiplantae > Streptophyta > Pinopsida > Pinales > Pinaceae > Picea > Picea engelmannii. The sequence continues at coordinate 36,605 of ML842103.1, forward strand.
ATCACGTTGAGAATCAGACAGGTAGATATATCTGTGTTTTCAGAACAGACAATGGAAAAGAGTTTGACTCCCATAAGTATGATGATCTTTGTCGGGCTTCTCAGATTAAGAGGGAGATGATTGTGCCTTATAATCCCCAATAGAATGGGGTTACAGAAAGAAAGAACAAGACCTTTTGTGAAGCAGACAGAGCTATGATGTATGATCAAAATATTCCATTGTCTCTTTGGGCTGAAGCTCTGATTACTGCAATCTATATTCATAACAAGTGTCCTCATAAATCCCTGGAAGAGAAAACTCCAGAAGAAGTTTTCACCGGTAAGAAGCTTTTAGTTGACCATTTGAGAATTTTTGGTAGTCTTGTCTACATTCATGTACCAAAAGAAAAGAGGACTAAGTTAGATCCCTTTGGAAAGAAAGGCACTTTTTTGGGGTACAATGATACCTCAAAAGAATATCGAATCTATGTGCTAGGGAAAAAGTACGTAGAGGTCAGTAGAGATGTGACCTTCCATGAGGAAGCCACTTTTCAATGTTCTAGAGAAATTCCATGTACAGAGGAGTAGGAAGATCCATCTCCAGAACCTTCAGATTCACAAGTTTCATGTGAGAAGAGGGAGGAGGCCAAAGATCCTTCAGTGGATCCCATAAGGAATTATGTTGAGTTTCCCCTAGATAAAACTCCTATCAAAAGGAAACCATCTTGGTGCCGTGAAGTTTTAAAGGAAGTAGAAAATCATGCATAACCTAAATGTACTTTCAGAGAAAGCAAGAATCTAGATAAATACTTATGTTTGATAACTCAGTTGAATTTTGTGATTGACTCGGAACGTTCCACTTTTGATGATGCTACCAAACATAAAGTGTGGAAGGATGCCATGATATAAGAGTATGAGTCAATATTGAATAATGATGTATGGGAAGTGTTCCCAAGACCTCAAGGAAAATCAATAGTAAACTCTAAATGGATTTACAAAATAAAGCATGCAGGAGATGGCATTGTTGAAAAATTCAAAGCTAGATTTGTGGCTCATGGCTTCTCTTAGAAAGAAGGAATTGATTATGACAATATCTTTTCTCCTGTTTCCAGGTATACCTCTATCATAATCATCATCTCTCTTTGTTAGCGTCAGAAGTCACTCCTGGATTGCAGCAGGAGTAGAGCCCGACACCCATCAGTTTAATGTCACGATTTGTTTATAAAATGGATGATCAAATGGAGGCAAACTCAGGGCAACATCATTTCAACTCTGAAAATAGTCCAGGCATGCATGTGCAAGTGAGGTCTTAGATAAAATTAAAATAGTGAGTTGTAATAAGGGTGAGTAGGGGGAAGACTTGTATAAGAAGAGTACAGGGGTCTGTTATAAACATCAGGTTCCTAACAAACTATGAGAAGAAAACGTCCAAAGGAAAGATCTTCTTACATTCAAACACAAAGGACCAGAGAAAAACAGTAATGCAACAACAAATTCTTTATCATAACATAACTGCAACAATTCATGCGAATCATTCGATCATGAACTCTCTGGCATGAGACGAAAACATAGGTGAAGTAGGAAAACTATTTGTCATAAAACAAGAAATCTTAGATACAGATGCACAACCAGGGAACTAGAATGGTTGTTAAAACATTACAGTCGGGAGCTCCTCTCTACCATCGATCCCTACAAAAATGGAGAAAACGCCTACATATACTCAAAACAACAACAACAACAAAATCGAGACGTTGCATTAAACACATTGCGTCTGCATGGCTTCTGACAATCTGCAGCTAAAATCTCTGAATGATCATGCACCTATGGAAAACACAATCGAACTCCTGACAGCTCCATGGGCGAATCGATGTACCTTTAATTCGTCGCTAGACTTTCCCATTATGACGGAGGCGATGGCTAACCACCATCAACTACTTCAATAACTGCTTCATTGGGATTGAGGATAGCTCGACCAACTCGACACTTTGCGACGCGGAAGACCCCTCGTGTTGCCACCTGGATTAGCTGAACGACCTGATGAATAGGCGTGGAGGCCAACGCGAAGGATGGGGCGCATAACAGGAGTGGTGGCACCAACACTATGAGGGTGCAATATGAAGTGATGAGGCGTGAGAGAGGATATAGGGGAAGACACATGGCAGAAGGAAATAAGCGGAGGAGGGCAGGAGATGAGATACAATGGGCACGTTTCAGCGTGAGGCTGACGTGGAAGGGGAGAGGGACACATGGCAGGTGGTGAGTGGATGATGAGATGAGAAGGGGACCACGCGGACCAGAAGTGGGGAGACAAACAGATGTCGGAGAATGAGGAAGGGGCTAAAGGGAGTGAACCTTGTCGCACGGTCAGGTGGCGGACAGATGGCAAGATGCCACGACAAGGAAGGAGGCCCCACATTGATTAAACAAAGAAAGACAGAGGATGTCCGGATTGCCCACACGCCATTGATCCGGGCACTTTTGATCGCAGTCGTCGGAGAGATATGTCCTCGATTTCGGACCCCCCCTGTTATCACTGAAATTTCGTTCGCACATGGCGACGAGAACTCAGCATCGTCAAACAGTAATGAATTCATTCATGGCACTGAATTAATCACATAGCATTCCAAAAAGGTCAAAAACTATACAAAGTAACCAAAAATTGAAGGGCTCTTTACAGAAGTTAGGTGTGTGCGCGCATGCGCTGAACAGGAACGTACCATGCATGCATACGCGCACGATGCGCGAATGTGGGCGCAAAGACCCGCACACCTGCTAAACAACGCATTTATTGAATTGGTCGGCCTCCCAACCACTTATGGATCAGCTCCCAAGCCGATTTGAACCTCAAATCTGAGCTGAATCCGCATGGTAGGCTGGTCAAACACCTAATGAAGCCCTAAAGAGCCTCTTTTCACACTACAAAGGAGTTACATAATCACCCAATGCAATGCTATAAAAAGATGAAGAAACATCATTTTCTCAAGGAATTTCATGTAATGTTATGCTGCTTAGATTGTTTTAAGGACTCACTCCTTGGCAATAACACATTGGCACCATTTCATTGAGCAACTCACCTCTCCATTGAGTGGGTTTGCAAAGGAGTTCTTTCATCACCATTTTCATTTTTCTTATTGTAAGGAGAGCAAGTTTATGAGGGCCCAAGAGCCTTCCTTTGGAGGAAGAAGGGACTCAGAGTCCCCTTTCTTCATTGTGCTTTGATTTCATCAATAGATCATCCCAAAACATTGGTGATATTGATCTTTTTGTGTTTGTTATTTCTTTATCCATATGCTTCTAATTTTAGTTTGTTTTAATTTAATTCTTGCTTATAGTTTTGTTTTGTTTTCTCTAACTCTTTCCTCTACAGCTGTCATGCTCAGCAAGACCCAACTGGGAATGTAAGCACCCTTGATTTGCTC
>ML842104.1:57257-71355 GCA_009831015.1 Picea engelmannii
AGCCCCATCCTGGCCCACCGCATTCTCGTTTCAGCCTCTTGCCTTTCGACATTTGTCCCTCTCCTTTCTACATCCTCCTTATACCAACCATGTCCCATCACCTCCTCGTCCATTGTTTCCCCTCACCCCTGCCTAGTCACCGCCCATCCACCACTTCCAATCATGCGCCCCAGTCTTCGCACGAGCCTCCACGCCTTATCTATTATTTTGTTCATCCGATCCAGGTGGAAACGCGAGAGGGCCATTCTCAATCCAAGGGAAGCAATTATTAAGGTAGTTGGTGGTGGTTAAACATCCTCTACACCATAAATGGAAAGTCCAGAAAAGGGACCTGAGACAGGTCAATTCTTTTGCAGAGTTGTCAGGAACCTAGTTGTGTCTGACACAAGCGCACGACCATCCAGAGACTGCAGGCATAGTCTGCTAGTAAACATGGAGATGTAATGTTTTTAATGATAAGTCTTGGTTTTTCTATCGTTATTGGCCTTGGGTATATGTAGGCAATTTTTCCATTTTTGTAGGGCATCGATGGTTGAGTTTGCTCCCGACTGTAAAGTTTTAGCAGATGTCCAAGTTTCCTGGTTATGTATCTGTATGTGAGATTTCTTGTTTAATGACAGACAACTTTTTTATCCCATCTGGTTTTCATCTCATACTGAGGGAGTTCATGATTGACTGATTCACATGAATCATTGCAACTATGTTATGATAAAGGATTTATTGTTGCATCGTTGTATTCTATAGTTTTTCTGCATTTGAATGTAAGAAGCTCTTGTGTTCAGGTGTTTCTCCTACAGTCTGTTAGAAACCTAATGTTTATAACAGACCTTTGCATTTCTCTCATACAAGTCTTCCTCCTTCTCACGCTTACTACAACCTACTATCTTAAGTTTGATTAAGACCTCACCTACCCGTGCATGCCCGACCTAGTTTCAAAATTAGAACAATATTGTTTTGAGTTTACTTCCATTCGATCACCCTTTGTAAGCAAATCATGACATAAAATGATGGGCATCGGGCTCTACTCCTACTGTAATCCAGGAGTGACTTCCGTCGCCAACAGGAATTATGGCAGAGTGGTGAGCCCTGATCCGTCGAGCAACAATAGCGGGAGCAACGATGACTGGTTGGCTACCCCCCAGACCTGGAGGGCCCCCAGTTGGTGGGGCGCCTCCAATTGATAAAGGACCTGGGGGGAGGAGCTCTGGGGGAACCATGAGTGATGGGGTTATGAATTTATATGATCAAGAACCCATTTTGTATAGGGTAGTTGGTACCCAATTTTGTACCTATAGGGATGGGGGGAACTCACTGGCTTACGGGCGATGTATCTATATTTTGTAAACACTTGATGAAACTAATGATATATATATATGTGGATATACATTTCTTGGATCATTTATATCTCCATGTGTTGATGTTTTTTATGCTTATGATGTCTTTTCTATATGTTGTGAAAAATGTATGATGTTTATGTATATGCAATGATTTTTTAATGTGATAAATTCCAATCTAATACTAGGTTAGCCTTGTTATCTGCTATTTGATTAAATTGTCATGGAATATGTGTAAATGTGATTGAATCAAAGTTGTGATACAAGAGTCTAACTTGCAGGTATTTGCGAAAGAGGAAAGGATAGCAAACATGATATACATTGTTGAGCTGCAGTACGACAAGTTGGGAATCTAATAGAATGCTAAGGTGATGAATGTGTCGGTGAATGGACTCAATGAGGAGACCAATGATGATGACATATTCATCTTGGTTATTGGTGTTCGAGCCCAAACATTTTCCACTAGAGTGGAGAAACACATGTGAAGGGGTATAGAGGGCCCAAGCGAGATTCTGGGTCCAACGACTGGAACAGTCAGTGTAACTGATGTGGTAGGATGATGGATGATGCATCTGTCAATAACACAAATGATAGATCAAACATCAGGAATGGTGGTGTAAAAGAAGACTAAAAAATCTACAAATGTGTACAAATAAAAACCTAAGGTAGAATGGCTATGCTCATGCCTAAAACTTCTTTAGGTACAACTCGTTGACAGGTTCTTTGAGAGGGTATCCTTCTGGAGAGGCTAGGATGTATGTGACCTTAGTGAGGCAATGTTGGACGATGTAGGGTCCATGCCATAATGACTCGAATTTACCATGGAAAAAGGTATAATGGGCGATATCGTAGGCTAATATGAGATCTCCTTCATTGAATGAGTGAAGGTTGACATGGAGGTTGAAGGTGGATTTGGACTATTTTTTAACTGCCTCATTTTTCTATAATGAAGATCGATGATTTTCATCAAACGACTCTAAGTTCAACATGCACTGCTCCATCGGAGCAATGTCGAGTAATAGCTCAATGGTAGTGTGTAATGTGGGGATTTCACACTTGATCAGGCAGGTGGATTCGACCCCATGGATGAGATGGAACAGAATAAAAATGGTGGCGTCTTTGATTGTCGTTCGATAATCCCATAACGCATAAAACAACATATGATGCCAGTTGGTCTTATGTTTGTTGATGGTACGTTGTATCATGGTTTTGAGGACTTTGTTGACAACCTCCACCTTTTCCTTGGACTGAGGGTAGTATGGGGAGGTGAAGTCATGGGAGAATCCTAACCTTGAGGAATTTCCAAGAATATCTCATTCTCAAAGTGTTTACCATGATTGGACACTAACTATAGTGGGACTCTAAATCGGGTAGTGATATGGTTGAAGAAAAAACATGTTGCAGTGTCAGCGATGTTGTTGAAAGTGGGCATGGATTTGGCCCACTTGGTAAAGTAATATATGGCAATGAAAATGTACTTCTATCCTTTAATGGATGGAGTATGGAAAGTCATGAAGTCAATGCCCCATTTACATAAGGGGTTGACGGTGATGACTGGATGTAGAAGAGTTGGTGGTGCTTGTGATTTGTTTGCATAAAGATGGAATTTGTCGCATCTCTTGATAGTGTGGATGCAGTCATGAAACAACATGGGCTAGAAGTACCCTTCTTGAATGAGTTTTTGGGTGGTGGACATACCCAAGAGGTGACCACCACAAGTGTCATTGTGGCAATCGTTCAAGACTCTGTCATCTTTGTCGATGATCAAACATTGAGGAAGAATGGTGTCGACCCCACGTCGATAGAAGACGTCTTTGATGAGGAGATATAGAGGGGCCTGATGGTGGATGCGTCAATGATCGTCTCGAGAGAGATGAGACCTGAAATTTTGTGTCTGCAAGTAGACGAGGATGTCTTCATACCAGGGGTCATCGGAGGGGATGAAGAAGAGGTGTTCATCGGGAAAATTTGTATTGACGGGGGATTCTTTAGCATCTGAGGAAAAAGTTGTAATGAGTTCGGTGAGGAAAATCACTTTCTTGATTTTGGGAGTAGAGAACTCTAGATAGTATTCCTAAAGGCTGACGATCCATCGAGAAAATTTTCCATTAATTTGTTGCCGACTAAGCAAGTACTGCATGGGGCTGGAATCTTTGACGACTTTGGTAGTTCAAAGAAGAATATAGTGTCACAGTTTTTGGACTACGAGGAAAACTGTTAAGGCATGTTTCTCATCATGATTTTATTTCAAGTGTGGCCCTGAAAGGTTTTTTCTGATGTATTAAATGACATGTTCACACCCATCATCCCCTATTTGGAGGAGGACTCCTGCTACTGAGATGGTTGAGGCTGACAAGTAGAGGATGTAATCGCGATCATAGTCGGGGGGACTAATCAAAGGGGAATTGAATAAGGTGTCTTTTAAATCATCAAAAGTTGTTTGAGCATGTTCATCCCATCGAAATGGGATATCATGACATGAGTGGCATAGTCTGGGACAAAGCGACGGAAAAAAAATTGTTTTTCCTTGCAAGCTCTGTAGTTGGCATAAATTCCTAGGTGGTGGAATTTATGTGATGGCTTGGACCTTGAGGGGGTCCACAATAATGTTGTGTTGGGAGACAATGAACCCAAGGAGGCATCTGACAGTGACGCAAAAGACCCACTTGAGGGGGTTCAAGAGAATATTGTGTTGGTGACATCATTGGAAAACGATGCGTAGGTCGTCTAAGTGTTGGGTTCTCTTTTTGGATCGAGAGGTGAGGTCATCCAACTAAGAAAGGATGATGTGAGAAATATCGTGGAAAACATAGGTCAAGGCCTGTTGAAACGTAGCACCTACATTCTTGAGTCCAAAATGCATGACGCAATAGGAAAAGGTACCCCACGGGGTAGTAAAAGTCATTTTATACTGATCTGTTGGATGGATTTGGATTTGATTGTAGCCAAAGAACCCATCCATAAAGTATAGTGCCTCATGGTCAGCACAGTCATTGATAATTTGGTCAATGAAAGGGGTTGGGAAGTTGTCTTTGGGACAAGCGTGGTTGAGATTGCGAAATTCTATGCAGACATGAATAGTTCCCTGTTTCTTGTTAATGGGGACAAGGTTGGATACCCACAAAGTGTACGCAATGGGGTAAATGAAGCCGACATAATGTAACTTGTCGATTTCATCTTTGATAGCCGAAACTTTGGATGGGTGAAGATGGAGTTGCTTTTGATGTACTAGGGAAACATCTACCCAAGTGTCAATTCGATGTTCAATGATAGAAGGATCGAGGCTAGGCATCTTCGTGTATGACTAGGAAAAAATATCCTAGTATTCCTGAAAGAGAGCTTTGTAAACAATGAGTTCTTTAGGGGAGAATGCGGTGTCAATGGTGATTTCTTCTACGATTTTGGTTTAATGGAAATGTCAATTTTGAAGGTGGGGGAGATGTTGGTCATGTTTCCCTCTTCAAAATAATTTGGGGTAGGGATAGGGTTGTTGAACCAGTCTATATTCCTTGAAGGAATAAAATTGGTTTTGATTGTGCACATGGCGGCTTGGACAGGAGGGTTAAAGGACTCTTGCAAAAGAAAAAGTTCTCAGTGATGGAGCACATTCCATAGGAAATCAGGGATAGTGAGTTCCTCCAATATATCTTCGTCACAATGGAAAATGTGAGAATACAGGGGATCCGAGGAGGTGACAGGGGGAATTGTCCAAGGGTAAGCATTGGTGTCCTCAAGTGGTGAGGACGCAAAGGGGATATCGTGTACAGGTTGCGAGGGACCACTGGACATAAAGTGAATGTCCTGATACTATGGAGGGTGTCTCGTTCACGTGGGCACTGATGACAAAATGTATCGAATATAAGTAATGTGAGCCTCAGTAGAAGGTGGTCAAGAGGTCTCTGGAAGAGACGTTTGGTGTACTATGGCTAAGGTTTGGTGAAATTGAGGTAGACTTGGGAAATGATGAGTGTAATGGCCATATTCTGAGCATATGGCACATGTGAATTTGGTTCGCAACCCTTTATTTCATGTAGTGGAGGACTCCAGAGTAGCAGTGGACGTACTTGGTGGAGTGGTGAGAAATGCAGTTTCTTTAGGGAGTTGGATCAGATTGTGTAACTCTGGAAGAGTAGGAAATATATTAGTGGGGTGTCCTTCTCTTTGGCATAGTGTGCAAGGAGGTTGAACTCGGGGAGGAATTGGAGTTGTGGGATCTTTCTTATTTCGTCTGCCCCTAGCAGTGAAAGTGGTGCCAATATTTGGAGGTGAGGGTGGTGTGGCAGGAGTCTGTACTGGAATATGTATTGGTATTCTCTCTATCTGATGAGGGAGATATGGTTGAGGAACCATCGCAGGTGGATGTAGATACCATACATGGATGGAAAGCACCATGTTAGGAAGAGTAAGGGTCACAACTACCTAGAATGCTTGGACTCCAGGTGGGGGGTAGAATAAGGGAATTTGGGTAATTGCTTGGGGGAGTGTCTCCCAAATCGGGATTTTCCCTTGGAGNGGGGGGGGGGGGGGGGGATATGGGATAAGTGGTGTAGTAGGGTTCTCAGGGAAGTCTTGAGGTAATAGTTCTTCAACTGGTATAACTTTGATGTGGGGAGGTGCCTCTGTGGGAGGGTATTGGCTCTGTTATCGATTCCATTAGAAGATACTACACACACTTGTGTTGACGGGTGTAGGAGGTGTGGCGCTCCACGATATGCCCCCAGCAAGGCTGAATCCTTGAAAATGTCAGGACCCATCTCAATGATCGAATAAGAATCTGAGATAGTGCAGAAAAGAGGAAGAATGTTATCAATGTTGGCGGAATGATTAGGATCATAATGTTTAATATGTTCAATGGTGACAATTTTCCCATTGTGGGGGAACATCATCGTTCGAAACATAGAAGAGGCTATTGCCTTCATATCATACATGTAGCTATGTCCGAAAAAGATATTGTAATCAAGTGGGGCATCGATAACTTCAATGTCAATAAGGATGGTTTTTCCCCCAAGTTATACAAGGACATTTTGGAATATCCCTTCAGGGGATGATGGTCGACCATTATAAGCTCGCAGGGTGATGGCATATGTTACTAGCTCTAGGGAGCCGAGTTTTTTCAATACTACTTTGGACATGATGCATGTGGATACACCTTCATCGATGATACATCGATGAACTGTGATGTTCCATATCTTAACTGGTATCTGAAAAGCAACCAGGGTGGGGAGGCATGGTTCTCCAATATCTAGATCAAAGGTGATGAGTCTAGTATTAGCTGGTTCGACTACCCCCAAGGCGAAAAGAAAGGATTTTTGCTAAGTTGGAAAGGTTTGGATGACCTCCAATATAGACATGGTTTCATGAGACTATGCTAAGTCATCAACCAGGCTGTAGTTATGGGATTCTCTAGCATGAGGGTTAGGTGTGTTCTGTTATAATGGAATACGGGGTACATGAGGTTTTGGTTCAGTGTTAGGGTGAGGGATCATCAATGGTTGTTCACCTATAGCTGGAGCCGATTATAAGGTTGTTGGGGTAGATTTAGGGGGAACACCATACTGGTGATTGTATGTTTGAAAAATAATCTCTTCTTCACTAGTAAGAAGGATATTACAATCAGTCGGATTCCCAGGTTGATTGGGAGCTGGGTTTTGATACTGCCCCATTTGTGGTGGGGTAGGGTGTAACTCATGTTGGGTATTCATTACACCCTAGTGTGGAATGGGGTTTTGTAAAAAAACTAGGGGTGGTTGTTAAAAGTATTGTTGTGCGGCCTATTAAGGGATAGGTGATGCTGGAGGACATTGTGCGTTCATGGATTCTTTCATCTGTTTGAAGTCAGAAATTTTGGGGAAATGGTGTGTATAATGTCTATACTCACCATAGAGAGTGCAAGGGAGTTAGTATAGAGGTTGTTGTTATTCCTCCCTTTTTTTTTGTTATTGGTGTCCCCTTGGGGGTTCTGGTTACCCCTGGAGGGGTGGTTTTGTTGGGGGTTATTCCCCCTGGTGTCGGGTTATTATTGTTTCAGTTTTTCCCTTTATTCTTGGAATTATTCAGTGGATGGGTTGGATTTTCCATATTCATCTGTTCAAAATTTTGAAGCTTTTGAATGGGAGAGGGTTGAACAAAGTTAACATCGGCCTGTGGTTGTTTGTGTGGGGGAGAAACCGGTTGTGGGGGACCAGGGAGGGGGAAGTATGGATTTTGTTGTGGAGATGATCCATATGGCATGTAGGAATTTGAAGTGATTCCACTATTTTTAAGGTTGTATTCATAGGTAGAAGGTGGACCCGTACTTGGTTGGGTGGTCAGACGCATCATGGGTGTTGGTGGGGGTCCCCCTATTGGTGAAGGGGGAGAAACAATATATGAATATTGCTGAGTGGGAGTATGGTAATAGGACATCCCTCCATATGGTTGTGGATATTGATGTACGCCATAAGCATGTGACAAGTGGCCATAAGGGTTGACATGGTTCATACAACCAATCAATCCATCTACAACGTGGGACATCCCAGGACTGTCCTGGCCAAATGGTATGGGTCAAGGTGCATCATGAAATACTATGTATAAGTAGCATAATTGAGCATAAATGAGGTCAAATTATTGGGCCTTACTGATGGCTTCCTCTTATGACTGAGGAAAAGTGGATGCAACATCCTTGGCAATAATAGAGACAAGTGATTTGAGAACCAACCAAGACATTGTTCTTTGGTGGTTTCTTCTTTACAAAACTACTTCCCCAACGCCATTCATGGATGTGGTCAGCTAGATGGGTAGCAGTAGTTTGTTTGAACTCTGAGATAATTTCTAAGCCAATATCATGACGAACTGGTAGTTGGAAAAAGAACAAAAAGGCCTTGGCCAATAATTCAAAGGTCACATGGGACCCTGATTTTTCATCCACATACCACTTGGTTGATGGGCCTGTGCGATTTCTTTGAAATAACCTCAAGCAGATGGAATCATCCATGATGTTGTTCGAATAACACCATAAGTGGAAGTTCATAACATGATTGGTGGGATATTCCCCTGGTTTTCCTTCAAACTTTGGAATGTCTGAAGGTAATTTTGTAGTCATATTGGGGCAAGTGGGATCATTCATGAGTTTGGTTAAATAAGGAAGGTTAAGGCATCCCAAGTATGGCATGGGGAGATTTTGTGGAGGATTAGTTCCATCCATCGTGCGAGCAGGTAGTGGACCTATCCCTTGAGAGAGATTTGGTGGGGTTGTACTTCTCCCTCGAGAGGAAGTTTGGCCCCTGCCTCCTTGTGAAGGAGAACTAGTGGATGGATGGCTTTAGGAATTGTACCCAAACAAAGTGGAACCAAGTAAATATGATCCCAAAATAGTAGCACTCACAGGGGTGTGAGATGGTTGATCCGGTGAGTTGGCAAGACTAGGGACTCCTCCTAAGATGGGAGGGAGATTTTGCAAGCATCTGGAACGACAGGGATTCAATGGGTCCCCTATAGATTCCTACTAGAAAAATGAATGTGTGCAAATGATGACAAGAGAGAAATAAATGAACAAGAGATTTTGTATAATTTGGAACTTCAAAAGATAATGTAACTCACAATTGCATGTAATCAAATRAGCATCATACATAAATCAACTATAAATAAGAAAACGTGTGATAGGTGGATTTTGTCCGCGTGGGGGAAAAAATAAAAAAAAATGCTCATGTCCTAAAATACGTATCGTCCTTCCTCTAAAATATCATTGGGCCTTCCAAAAKAAATCAACAGTGGGGTTTGAAGCCACCAGAAGAGGAACTAGTGAAGGTTGAAATAATCATTTATAATGAGGGGTAGAGGGTGCATATCTCAAAAGAACTAGCAATATTTCCCAATAGCCACACAAAATATGATCAAGGTGTGATTGTAGCCCACAATTGCAACTGGGTTAGATGTGTTACACATTATTTTGGTCACCTCAGTGATGAACTAACARCATGTGTTCATGCTCCCTGAAAATATTAAAAGAAKACTTTCTCCATGAGAAAAGTGGTTTGCTTTCCTCTTTCAAAAACCATAGCAATAGATGTTGTCGCACCCTAWTGTATGCATGGGGTGTGACAATGCCTGATCATTGAACTCTTCCCTAAAATGCGACTTTGACATCATTKCATGTTGCTTGTGCATAGGGTGCGACAATTCTTAAAGCATAGGAAAGTCAAAATTCATGAATGTTCTAGAAGGGAATCTTCTAGAAGATGAGGTGACCTCCGATCGATTTGGATCTTACTCGCTTCTYTGATTTAGTGGGATCATCCTAATCTCCTCATCCATCTCTCTTTCAAACTATATAAAGAGGGATCTCTCATGGAAAAGGATAAGGTTGAATAGGCTAATATTTGCATGGAGAGTTCTACTCTAGATTATGCTTGAGAGATTTGCTTTAGTTCTTCAAGTCAAATTGTGGATATTCTTCATTCAAGGATTTGGAGCAAAGGTGTGTGTGTTGGAGCAAAGAGACATCGAAAGGGGACGTTGCAACATCAAGGCATGGGTTGTATTCTTCACTTTCTCTTTAATTTAATACAACAATACATTTCTTCCCTATAAAATCATCTCATCTTCTATTGTATAATTCCTTGATCATATGCATAGACTTCATTAGAATATATATATTTGTTTTCCCTCTTTGTTGGTTTGTGATTCTTAGACAAGCTTACTATTCTTCAAACCCAAGGAAGGAGATGAAAGGACAACATTAGTGAGGATCAAATGTCGTTTAAAATGTATGTCACTTGTACCTCACTAAATTAGTCTATATGACAATGAAGTTTAAGGCGAAGTATGTATTATGTTCTGTTTTGTTCTAGTTTCTTGTGGAAGTTAGGGAGATCTGTTTGTGTCTACACTTACCAATTTGTCCAATAACAAAATTGGCGACCATATTGGGGAAATGACTTTATTTTGGTTTTTTGCTTCTTGTTTTCTTTTATCTTGCCTTCTTTTGATTGATTTCATTCTCTGAGTCTATGGGTGATCCATCTTGACTTCCTCGGTCTGAAGGTTTAGTGAGATTTTTTGTCTTTATTCCCATTTTCCTTTAGTTTCAGATATTTTCGCATTGTACTCTATTGACAGACCTCGACGATCCTCTGACATTGCACTCTACTCGTGCAGACCATTGTGATGACATGGCATTGTACCTTATTGGCAGCACACGACGAGCCTAGATCGTCGCACTGTGCTCCATTTCCACCTGCGACGATTCCTATACGAATTGTTGGAGATAGCCATTTTTTCTTTTCTTTACCCATTTTTGCCTCTAGTGCCTGGGATGAACTTCTGACACTAGTGAATCATTGTTTGATAAGTTTGAATCTTATGTTTGATTGATTTTTGGAAATTGAAAGTTATCTTTGTAAATTTTGCAAGTTTTTATTTTGGTTTTTGTCACAAGGATATAATATCTAGATGTTGGCATAGGGAAAGACCCAGGGTTCAACGCTCAAAAGAGCACCAAAAAAACCCTAACTACCAACCCTTTCGACAACACCTACGAAGAAGATGAAGTCTCACCTGAGGTAGAGGTAGGGGTGGTTGCAGGACTCAGATGTCTGCAACCTTAGCTGGGACACAGATCTGTGATTCTAGTATTTAACAGAGCATTCAATAGTGAACCTTCATCAATATTTAACCAATATCTACTCTGCAGATAAAACAAAGAATCATAGCATTCACCTAGATTTAATGTTTCTAAGCACTTAGCATAATAAATTAGATCGAATCTAGCAGATTTGAGCACTAAGAAAGTTCACAGAGGTTAGATCATCTATATTCATCATAAGCACAAAGTATAAATATATCTATCTATCTATCTATGTCAATCACTTAGAATATAACAAATAAGTACACCATCACATCGAACAAAGAAAATAAACACATCATATACATGGTTCACCCCCACCCTGGGGCTATGTCCACCAACTCTTCTTCTCTATTATATTCAATCAATCATCTACATGCATAGAGCCACAAAAACCCTACTCTACATAGGACAGGAGATTTGTGTGCACCTCGCTAGATCCTCCTTCCCTGAGCTAGGTCTAGCACAAAGCCTTTCACAGTCTATTACAACCACTTTCACTTAGCTCTGCAAGTCTCTCATAGTAGGCACAAAGAATTTACAAGCCACACTTTCACTTAGCACAACATCACATAGATGCCTCTTTCTACTTTTCTTACATCGCCTAGACATCTATTTATATATTTACAAAATAGTCCTAAGCATGGGTAAACCCATGGGCCAACATTCCCATACCTGTTAAATAATCCCAAATCCAAAAAAGGACCCAAAAAAGGGGCCGAGATCTCATGATCTCTGCTTCGTCTTGTGCTCCTCCTTCGACAGGATGTCAAAGTCCAAAATGGTTAGACATGACCAAGGATCTCCCAAAAATTGGTCAAGGGACAACAAGCCCCCAACACTCACCTGTGACTCATCCTGATTCACTCTGATGTAGGAAGTTTTGATTCGAAAACATCAATATTGGCTCGAGCTACTTCAACTCTCTTCTGTGCTATGACCTCTTGTTCAACAAACTCTTGGATGAATGCATCATTCACGAGTCCTTCCAAGCATTGTTCAACTGCATTAACAACCTGCTCTAGTTATGATCCTAGGTCTTCAACTTATGTGAACAATTGGTAGGCCTTATCTTGTACGGGTTGGAGTCTCTGAGTTACTTCCATAACTTTGCCTTGAATAGCGTGAATCTATTGCTTGGCAGCGCATTTCTATTGAGATATATTCATTCTTTCCACAACTGACAGGAGCTTCAACTGTGCCTATATCATTTAGGCAATGGAACCATTTGTTGGCATAGGGGAAGAACCAGGGTTCAATGCTCAAGAGCGCACCAACAAAACCCTAACTACCGACCCTTTTGGCAACACCTGCGAAGCAGATGAAGTCTCACCCGAGGTAGAGGCAAGGGTGGTTGCAGGACTCAGGTGTCTGTAACCTTAGCTGGAACATAGATCTGTGATTCTAGTATTTAACATAACACTCAGCAGTAAACCTTCATCAATATTTAACCAATATCTACTCCGCAGATAAAACAGAGCATCACAACATTCACCCAGATCTAATGTATCTAAGCACTTAACATAATGAATTAGATCATATCTAGAAGATTTGAGCACTAAGAAAGTTCAAAAAGGTTAGATATAGCATCCAGATTCATCATAAGCACATAGTATAAAAAAATCTATCTATCTATCTATCTATGTCAAGCACTTAGCAGATAACACATAAGTACACCAACACATCGCACAAAGAAGAGAAACACAACATATACGTGGTTTACCCCCACCCTGGGGCTACATCTACCAGCTCTTCTTCTTTATTATATTCAATCAGCCATCTACATGCACAGATCCACAAAAACCCTACTCTACATAGGACAGGATATTTGTGCACACCTCGCCAGATCCTCCTTCCCCGAGCTAGGTCTAGCACAAAGCCTTTCACAGTCTATTACAACCACTTTCACTTAGCTCTGCAAGTCTCTAACAATAGGCACAAAGCATTTACAAGCCACACTTGCACTTATCACAACATCACATAGATGCCTCTTTCTCCTTTTCTTTCATCTCCTAGACATCTATTTATATATTTACAAAATAGGACTAAGCATGGGTAAACCCATGGGTCAACATTCCCATACCCGTTACATAATCCCAAATCCCAAAAAGGACCCAAAAAAGGGGTTGAGATCCTGTGATATCTACTTCATCTTGTGCTCCTCCTTCGACATACTGTCAAAGTCCAAAATGGTTAGACATGACCAAGGATCTCCCAAAACTTGGTCAAGGGCCAACACTAGATCTTGGTCTTGAGTGCTTGTTTCACAAAAAACCCTTGATTTATTTGGATTTTTGGATTTTTTTTACTTCTTGGATTGTTAATTGATTGAGATACATTTTTTTTTTCATTTGACAAAAGGTTTTCATATCATCTCATTTTTGTCTACATTATGGACTTGATTTGGGAATAGTGTTGCGAATGTGCTGATTTTCTTGGATTATGCTTTCTTTTATTCATTACATCTCTGATCTGATTTGAGAAAGAAATAATTGAAGTCATTCTTCTTCTTAAGTAGTTTTCTACAAGAAAATTGTTGCTTTCGAAATATTTGTTAAAAGAGAAAATTGGAAAATTTTGTAGCTTTTGATTATTTGGAATCTTTTTTATTCAAAAATTCAAAGTTGTGTTTCATAGATTTTGTATTTCAAAAAGAGATACCTTCTCCCTACTGTAATTAGAGTTCATTGAATTAAAAGATTTCATATCATCTCTTCTTTCATTTTTTGGGTCAAGGCCACCTACATCATTAGTTTCATTTCTGTTTCCCTTTTGAGTAAACAACAACCTTTAAAATACAACACAATTTTGAAGTTTATTATCAACTTTTATTTTCTAGAAATTATTTACACCAACATTAGCTAGGATAAATCTTTGGAATAGGTTGTAAGGCACACTCTCCAAAGCATCAAAACACAAAATAGTATCTTGTGATAGGGAGAGTTCAAATCCACTT
Organism: Picea engelmannii; assembly: GCA_009831015.1. NCBI lineage: Eukaryota > Viridiplantae > Streptophyta > Pinopsida > Pinales > Pinaceae > Picea > Picea engelmannii. Next base: position 71,149 of record ML842104.1, read on the forward strand.
GCAACATTTTGTCCTAGGAAGCCCTTCTAACACAAGGGTCAATCATGAGGTTGCATTAGGACTGGCATAGTTACTCACCCTGCGTTTTCGGTCTTAGTGTAGATATTGTGTGTATTATTGGGGGTCACTTAAGAATACAATCCTTTGGGGACATTCTCGAGTTGATTTTGGGCTAGATACCCCGCCTTTGCACGTGGATCGGGCTGT
>ML842105.1:0-28060 GCA_009831015.1 Picea engelmannii
TGCTCGATTGGAGGTTGCCCCCTCGAAGAGGCCTGTGAACATTGCTTACTGAATCAAAGTGTTATTTCTATTGTTGTTCTTATATCATTTATGTGTTATTGTGGAGATTATGCTAGATATTTTACTGTTATTCTGCCATTTCTAGCATTTTATTTTTGTTCTGCATATTTTATATATCTGGTATCTTGCAAAAATACATTTGAAATCACATTCTTTCAACTTAAAGTATGAGAAATCACTAATGTAGTGCCCCGAAGTAGTTCTTTGCAGAAGAAATTTATAACAAAATCTCAAATATGACAAGTTTAATAATATCATAAACAAGAGAGTTGAAACAACCTCTACAAAGTCTCAATGACAACAACTAAATTGAATGAAATAACAATTTCCTTTTTACAAGGAGGGGTCTTGCTCCTCTAGACCTCAAATATTACAAGATGACTAAAGAACTTAGAGAAAGAACTACTCAGACCCAAATCTTATTATTTATCAAAGAATAAATGAAAGATTTGATGGAAGGAAACAGAGAAAAAGGAAAGTTTTAGCAGTCCAATTCATATAAACTTGGAAATAAAGAGCTTCGTTTCCTTCATACTTTTCACCACTGTAGAAAATTTTGACTGCCAACCTCTTGATGATCTGAGATTCTAACTCTTTCTTTGATGATGCTTCCCCCTTTTAAAATTTGCTTCCAATGCATTCTTGAAGTAGTTAGGGGAAACTTATTCTAGTAGTTAGGTTTTACTCCCTTTTGAAATTAATGTTAAATGCTCATAAATTAATTTTAAAGCATTGGAAATCATGCCTCCAAGTGGGACCCATTTAATCCTTTAAAAATATTATTAAATAAACTTTTTCTTCCAAACTTGAAGCTAGTTGTCTTGAAAAAACATATTGTGTTTAGACTTTTTTAGGATGATAGTTGATGTTTCAGCCATGAAAACCATTCTAGGGAAATATTAATCATCTCATCTTTCCAATGATTCCTCCTGAGTGAACTTTCAATTTCTGGATCTCAAGTTATAGCCTCGGGAAGTCACGTTATAAATAAATTTACCAGCAAACCATGAAAATAGAGCTAACTATTATTTTAATATTTTAGAGAATTATGGCCAATTTCATCCCTTGAAACATATTCCATCATATTCCTTGTTGAATTACCTTTACCATGAGGTATGGTTTGCCCAAAACAGACACCCGGATCTTGAGTTATAAGCTTTGGAAGATCGTTGCTTCATGGTTGTCCATTTAATTCGTGGATCAATCTTAGCCTTTGATTTAACTTCACCCTTTTTAAACCTACATGCATTATGGTGGTTGAAACATTGGTGTTTATAATGCAAAGTCCTTCCTTATTGTCCATGCGAAGTAAAGGAACTTATGGAAGTCGTGCCTTAGCTCAGCTCTTAGTGCCTTAGAAAAATTCATATCTCGATAATATTTTGGTCACCCAGTCATTGCCCAGTCATCGTTGTTGGCACCCAGGGGGCAGATCGGGGGTTAATCAATCAAATACCAACAAAACCCTTAGATATTGTCCCTTTCAGCATCACTTGCAGAGCAAGTGAAGTCTGACCTTAGGCATCTAGAGGGGCTACAAGAACCAAGGTTCTGCAGTGTTGAGGTGAAGCGATGCATCATTTGGATAATTTACTTATATGTGTGGTTCTCATAGTTAACATTTACTTTGTTATGAAACATAATCTATGCACAACATTAAAATATCATATATGATCCATTTATTCAGCGTAAACCAGAAAACAACATAAATTGCAAACACATCATAACACACAGATTTACGTGGTTCACCCAACTTGGGCTACATCCACAACAATTGGCTTCTTATATTATTCATTAATATATTTCTTACAATTGTGCACTATGGCGCTACAAGATATGCAGCAGCAATATCATCCCAAACCTGCCTATTCCTTCTATTGCAGTGCGATTTCACTCCTTAGCCATACTACAAATTTCTTCCTTTGCTTGACTCCCTTACCCAAAAACCATTTGCAACTTGCATACACTATCACATTCACTCTTGCATCCATGCCTCTCTATTTCCTTTCTTACATATTTATACATACTAATAGGGTTAAGCTCGTTACAAAATTGGACAAAGTGTCCCCCAAAACTTGTTACAAAAGTGGACAAAATATCCCCAAGCTCTATGGTTTATAATCGTTTTCTACCTTATGTGTGCTCCTTCGTCGTGCATCTTTTTTTCATGCTCCTTAGCATCTACTCCATCGTGCACTCTAGTCTATCTTCTAATTTTCTTTTACCCTTTGATCTCCTTTTGGTGGAGATCACGAAACTTATCCAAAATACCTCTCCAACATGCCCCCAACACTCACCTGTGGCTCGTCTCGAGCCACTCAAGCCTATTTCTAGTGCATCGAATATCACCTTCATTGTTGCAGATTTCGTACTACCAAATTTTTCCTGTAGTCTGCATGTTGCTTACTGACTTAAGACATACTTTCTGAAAAATGGAGTTGAATAAGTGTGGAACTCCTTCATAACTTCCACTGTTAATTTGGGTAGATGGTTTTCTTGTTTCTCGAGTATCATAACTATAACCATACCCAGGTTCTTACTGTGGAGAAAGTCATATTTTCATGTTCTTCATGTTCATGTGCTCCTTCTTGATGCATCGTTGGTGCGCTTCACTTATGTTGTGCTTTTATGTTTCCTTTTGTTCTGTTCAATCTAGTTCTAAGACAGTTTTCTAGACTGGGGTTGATTATTGTCATTCGTGGGAGTTCTTCCTGCATCGGTGTTGCAGTCTGCTGACAACTTTGTATTATGGATTTAGGTGGTGCCATCATCCTTTGCTTATACTCTACTCAGCTCTTGTACCCTCCATTATTTCTCTTCACTATGCTCAGATTATATCTGAGACTCGACTCTTCTTCCTATCTCAAATGGATATGAACCAATGGCTTTCCCTTTCTACTTATTTTATAGTGAGTTGGCCCTATGCACCCCTACTTGCAATATTATTTGATTGTACTTATACTCATGGCCTGCAATAATCCTATGTCCTTTGGAATATTTTGGTCTGAATCGGATAGCCTGTACACATCTTCGTCACACTCGTTCCCGTCATATTTCGATTGAAGTCAATTTCAAATGCTTTTCCTGTCGGTTTTAATTATGACTACGCACTTCCTTACATACTTTTATGCTTCATTTCCAACTATAGTTTATTTTTGTGCTTAAACTATCTGTCTAATCCACTAATGGCTGGCTTTATTGCTCCATCACTCTGTATCTTCGACAGATTCTCCATTTTATTTGGCAATCGGTCAATATCTTCTGCGTTTGATGGTATGCAAGGCCAATACTTCACCGTCATGATAAATCTTTATTGCATGTCCTATCATGTGGTGTGTTGAATTATTCTTAGGTGTTATCTGTGTATTCACATCTTTCTACACTATCACTCCCTTTTGTGTAGCCTGGTTTCCATCAACTGTGTTTCCTTCTACATATTTTTGTATTATCCGCAACATTTCCATGCTTCATCTTTGCGCATAACCAAAAAAAAATTACCTCGTGAATGTCCAACCTCTTTTGTTTCATCCTTTTTCCTATTTTTCTTACTTCTTCTATCTTTTTCTATCTTTTCCTTTCTATAGTACACTATGATACAATTTTTAACTACGCATCTCCTCTAGTACACGGAAGGATGGCCATCCCTATACAACTTCAGTTGACTCCCATTCACTAGTCCTTACATGACTTGTCCATCCAACTTCTCTAGATGATAGCACATGCATCAGTGACATGTCTAATCACATATGGTCCTAACCAATGTGTCCTGAACTTTCCTGGGTGTTGTAAGAACTTGTTGTCGTAGAGCACAACTAGAGCCCTTGTCTCGAAATTATTTTGCTTGATGTGTCTTCTATACTTGTTGATAGAAACCTACAATAAAGCTATCTTCCTCTAGTATTAATAATTGTGATATCCTTTCTTCTACTGTGTCGGAATCTGTAACATCTGTCATTGCCACAATGCACAAGCTCCATATAAGAAATTCCATGGGCATGACTACTTCCTGACCAAATGCTAACGTAAAGGGTGTTTGTCCTGTCAACTTCTTGCTTGTGGTTCTGTAAGACCAAATTTCTACAAGGATCCTTAAATCCCATTCATCTCTCCCTAAATTACACACCTTGGTCAATGCATTTTCCAGTGTCTTGTTGAAGGCTTCCACAGTTCCATTTTCTTGTGGGTGATATGGGGTGCTCTTCTGATGTTATATCTAGAACTATTCTGTCAATTTTGCAATTGTTTTGTTCAGAAAGTGAGTCCCCCGGTCACTCATAAGTATTTTAGGACACCCAAACTTGGTCACTATATTCTCAAACAAGAATCACACAGTTGTCTTTGTGCTACAACAAATAATTGGTTCCACTTTCGTCCATCTTGTCAAGTAGTTTGTCATGGTAATTATGTATCTATATCATGTTCTTCTTGTTGGTGGGTTAATAGGTCCAAAAAAATCCATTGCCCATTTGTCAAATGATTGTAAGGTAACTTGCGGATTCAGGGGCATTTCATCCCTTCATGATGGTCTTCCTACACTCTGACAAATGTCGCACTTTTGGAAATATTCCTTCACATCCTTATCGAGCGTAGGCCACCATAGCCCTGCACACAAGATCTTATGCGTTGTCGCATTTCCTACTTAAAGTCCTCCTGCGATTCCATCATTTGATTCAGCCAAAATCATCGGTCTTTCATGTTCTAGCACACATCGTCATAGTATCCCATCTATACCTAACTTATATAAGTTTCCTGCAATCAACATGTAATCAGCTGATCTAACCACTAGTTATTTATTTTGGGTGACTTTCATATTGGATGGAGCCACTCATGTGCTTAACTACTAGACAATTTCTGAAAATTGATCATCTACCATCTTGATTGAAACTAATTACACATCTGGTAGGTTATCGTCTAGCTTACCTACATTCTCTCCTGTCAGAATCTGAGACAAATGGTCTAGTCCTACATTATGTCTTTCTGGCTTCATGATAACTTCAAAATCATACTCCTTGAATAATAACAACCATCTACAGATCCTCCCCCCCAACATTGATTTGTTCACTAGATACCTGAGTTCAGAATGGTCTGTATACATCTTGAAGTGGGATCCCAATAGGTAATGTATGAACTTATGCAAAGCATAATCCATTGACAATCCTTCCCTTTCTATCGTCATGTAATTTTTCTTATCAGTCGACAACTTCCCGCTAGAAAACGCAATCATATTATCTAACTCACCTTCCCTAGGCTGGGTCAGTACTGTGTCGAGTGATATTGATGATGCATCCACATGGACATGAAACTCTTTCTGCCAATTTGGGAATAACAGGATGGGCATAGTTACTAACTTTTGTTTCAATACATTTATACCCTTCTGACAATCTTCATTCCACTGAAACTTAGCTTCTTTCTTTAGTAACTTCTCCATTGGAGTTGTAATCTATGCATAGATTTTAATAAATTTCTGGTAGTAACCCATATGACCCAATGTTGTTCTCAATTATTGCATTGATTTAGGTGGAGGAAAATTAACAATTGTTGCTATCCTTTTTGGATCAACTAACAAACCTTGCTTGCATACTACATGGCCTAGTAGTATCCCAAATGGTGCGTCAAAAATACATCTCTTCAAATTTAACGAAATCTGATATTGTCTACATCGATCAAGAATCAACCTTAGAGTTTCAATGTGATCCTTCAATAGGCTAAAGACAATCTATTCATCTAGGTATTCTTCAAGAAACTGATGAATAAACTCCTTAAATGTTGCGACAACCACTCTATAAACCACAACATGTGCATTATTTAACCGAAATGACATCACTATATACAGGTAGCTTCCCCACTCCATCACAAATGTCGTCTTGTGTCTATCTTCTTGCACAATATTTATCTGATGGTATCCTAAAAATCTGTCAGTGAATGAATAGGCCTCCTATCATGCTACGTTTTCCAATAATTCATCTATAAAGGGCGTCAGGAATGGGTCATGCAAACAGGAATCATTCAATTTTCTCAAGTCTACACAAATTCTAATACCCCCCTCCTTCTTATATTGAACCATCATCGGACTTATCCATTTAGATTCTACAAAAGGTTCAATTATACCAGCTTTTATCATCCTATCAAGTTTTGGTTTCATGTTTTCCTTATACTTTTGATTTAATATGAAACGTCTCTATCTCACTGGGTTAGCATATGGTTTCAGCAGAATATTCATCTCACCTAATTCTCTAGCTATTCCCCTCATCTCTGAAAAGGTCGTTGGAAAAAGATCTTGATATTCGCGCAATAAGTATGAGATCTTTTCCACAGTTTCATCATTCCAATAATCCCCAATGTTTGCAAACTTTGGCTTCTCCTTCATGCCAATGTTCACTTTTCACACTCTTAAGGGCTTCGCATATGTGCCAAATTCAAGTGATGGACCTACTACATTGTGCTCCCCTACAATTTATTATACTTGTACATTTCTCGGTTATTTTCCGTCTTTATCATCCTCGGTAATTTTATAACATTCCAATAATTCATGTGCATTCGCAGACTCTCTGTGCACACTATATGTGGGTACTAATTCTACTTGTCCTTCTCCCATAAAAAATTTACCTCTAATGAATTTTCATATTGCATCAACTAAAGGTGACTCAGATTTAAAAGTAAATGTTACCTTAAAGTTTTGGATGAGCTCATCCCAGTTCATCGTTCCCCTGCACACTTCTAGCTCTGAATACCAACTCCTATGAACTGTCTCCAGCGTATGTATGAACTTGTGCGTCATTATTTCTTTGGCACTTTCTTCCAAGTTGTCATGCATCGTGCCACATGGTCTCTCGGATTGCTCATGCCTGTACACTTGGGCATATTATCTTTTGTTCCAAACCTGATCTGCATCATCCTTTTGCACTGTTTCCAATACTCTATCCCTTCCTTGTGGGTTTCCCACCATTTCGTTGATGTTGCTATCAATGCAACATATAACACTAACAACCTTTGTTGTTCATGTTTCTACAGCTCGAATTTGTTAACAAAAGAACTTACCTCTGTTAATCCATCAAATTTTAGCGTATCGCGTACCTCTATCTTGATCCAGTGAAAAGAATGAGTAATGCAAGCACAACTTCTGGTCGATACTCCATGCAACCTATGTTGTCAGTGTTCAATTCCTTCCTTTGAGTCTGATGCGCAAGAGCTTATGCTTCTCCAACTAAGAGCATTGCCTACAGTGGGATTGACGTATTCATCCATGCGCATTGCCATATTATATAAGTTATCAATTTCCTTTCTTGTGGGATCCACATATCCTCTTTCCTCCATTGGGTCTAAGGGCACAATGAATTTTAAGCCTCCTCCTTCAAAAATCATCTCTCTTTTCTTTAGGTTGATAATCACCTGATTGTCGAAGGCCCAATCCAGTCCAAGAAAAGCAGGGTATGGCTAGTTGTTATCCACAATCTCAATTACTTCAAAGTCAATAACACTGTGCACTCCATCTATGTTTACAGGTACTCCTACTAGTCTCCCAATCGGTATCATCTTATGTTGGTTAGCCAACCTCAACTAGATAGTCGACCATATTAGATTCAATTTCCCCATAATTTTCCATGTCTATCTTGGGAGAACAATGACATCTAATCATAAGTCCAATATGACATTATCCATGTCATATTCTCCTATATATGCACCTAATATGAACTCTATGTTTGTCCTCTTCTTGCGCGGGACTTGGTTTACTGCTTTCTACGTTGTAGGTACTTCTTTATCTTGTGTAAATTTATCAATCATCCTACGTAGTGTATTCAGTGTTGCCTCATCCTGCATCAATTCTAAATAATTTTTTAGAAATCCCTTCAAAGTATTTACCTTCTCTATTGTTATGTCTGGAATAGTGCATTCATATATCGACGACGTATTGTATATGGGTGGAGTCTTTGATGTTGGAGCTATCCAGTCTGGTCCTAGTATTTCTTTCCTTGATTGCTAATAAGTTTCATTTTCTTCCCATGGGTTGAATGTTTCATGGGCTCAACTAATTTTCTTATCCATTTTTCTACTCCCTTTCCTTTCTCTATCTCATCTGGTCTAGTTCTTGCCCCACCACGTGTAACAGCTACTACTTTTGGTTGGTCATCGCATTCTTCAGCAGCTATCAAATACAGGTTCTAATTCTAGTTTGGATGTTGGTTTTGATTCCCCTTTGCTTGCCACTTTTCTATCAATTGAGGACAATCTTATGTCATGTGATCCAAGGCCCTGCAATATGTACATGTCATGAAGGGATTTGGGAAATCTCTTGCTAAATGTCCTAGTTGATTGCAGTTGTAAAAAATTATCGGTCCTCTACCTCCTCGACCAAATCCTCCATGTCCTCAACCTTTGTCGAAACCTCCCCATCCTCCCTGATTAAATCCTCTTGGAGTGTTATACTGTGGAATTCCTTCTTATGTTGTGACATTTTCCTTCTGGATTCTGTAGGCATTCGAAGTGCGCTCTCTCATCAAGTCGAATGCGCGACAATATTTTTCATCGTGTCCTACCGATTTGCAAAAGTTACAAAATAAATTTCTCGAGGTGCTCTAATATTTCTATAGTAGGGGACAAGCAGTCGGATTATTCCCCTATGTCTTACATATCTCGTAGTAGCCTACCCCTCATGCCAACAGGTCTGGTGCTCCTGTGGCCATATACTAGACAAAAGTTGGACACTCCTCCTCCATGTGGCCTTCTATCTTACATGTTATACACCAAACATGTATGTGCTTCTCCTTTTCCTTCATTATCTCTAATAATTTAATTCTTATCACATATAACTGTGAATGTACATGTGCCATACCTGCGCCATCTCCTACAAGAGATGCTTCTAATTTCATCGTGATTTCCAACGCTTCGAGTTGCGACATGACCTTCTGTTGTGTTAACGGATAGTGAATGTGGGGTAATAGGCCTGCTATAAACCATTATCAGTGTTGTTCATCAGGAATATGAAAGGTTAACCTACCCATCACATATTTAAATCTCTTTTTGAAATCCCACATTGTCTCATTTTGTACTTGCAACGCTTCCTAAATTCCTTTAGCAATGCTTGTCCAATTTATGCCAAAGTTATTGACTGTCTAGTTGGTGTAGTTCTCTGAAAATTCATATACCACATAAATGCTCTTCCTTTGAACGTCATAGCCAACTGCACAATTTTCATTGCCTCATCCTAGAAATTATTCACAATCCATATTTTGTCGCATACAAACAGGTGTTGCTCAGGGTCCTTCAACCCTATTCCCTGAAACTCGAGCATTCTCAATGTATGATCTACCCCTGTCATTGTATTAGGTGTTGTACTTACCTTTGGTGATTTTGACTAGCTCTGGTTTGTTGTATTGTTCTTGTTATTATGCCTATTGCTCTAACTTCCTCCACTTATTGCAATTGCTCTTAACCAAACCTTGTTTCATGCTTCAATTCTGATATGAGATGGGCTTCCTTCTTCTGTTGGGTAGTACTAAGGATCTCTCTCTTTCCTTTTCCTTTCTATGTACGGTGTGATCTAAAGTTCTATGCAGGGGTCACTTCCCTCAAATTCTTTGTGTTTCTTTCCTTCTCTATCCACAGTCTCCTTCTTGTTATATCTAAACATTTTCCCATAGCGTAGTACTCCAATCTCTCCATCTGAGTTAATGTCTTCTCTCGACATCCTTAGCCCATTTGCTTCTTACTCATCCTTCCCACTATCATACCATCCTTCGTTCATCCCCCAGTTCCCCTATGTGCACGAAGGTGCTTAATTATCAGACGCAATTGTCATGACACTCTTTTCGCATAGTAACATATTTATCCATGTAGCTAATGCACTCAGATATATTTCTCGCGGACCTTTTAAAAAGTCCCTCTCCGCGACACTATAATACTGGGTATAATCTATTGCAAATTATGTAATATAACCCCCCAGTATATTGTTCAACCATAAATATATTGCGCGAGAAACCTTATTACTTGTCATATTGAGTTGTCTAATTAGTTCAGGAGTCCAATTTCTCGGGGCTTCAACTCTGTATCTCCCAAAGTTCTCCACTAACCTTCCTATCCATTCAGTCAATATAATCGGAAATTCACCAAAGAAAATTTCATGCAGATATGTGAAAACATACCTTTGTAACCATTATTTTTCGTTAAGTCTAGGGTTTCTATTCTCTTCTCTGGAAAAGTCTCGTTGCATTATTTCCAGCCATTCTTGAATTTCCTCTCTATTCGACATCCAAAACATTCCCCTCAATTACATTTCTCGGTCGTGGCAATGGAACCATTTGTTGGCACGTGGGGAGAAGACTTGTGGTTAATCAATCAAATACCAACAAAACCCTTAAATACTCGCCCTTTCAGCATCACCTGTAGAGCAAGTGAAGTGTCACCCGAGGCATCTAGAGGGGTTGCAGGAACCAAGGTTCTGCAGTGTTGAGGGGAAGTGAGGCATCATTTGGATCCTTTACTTATATGTGTGGTTCTCATAATTAACAGTTACCTTATTATGAAACATAATCTATGCACAACATCACAATATCATATATGATCCATTTATTCAACATAAACCAAGAAACAACATAAATTGCAACCACATCATAACACACAGATTTATGTGGTTCAGCCAACTTGGGCTACATCCACAATGGTTGGCTTCTTATATTATTCATTAATAGCTTTATTACAATTGCGCATTGTGCTACAATATATGCAACATTAATATCATCCCAAACCTGCCTAGCTGTTTTGTTGTTGTGTGACCTCACTCCTTAGCCATACTACAAATTTCTTCCTTTGCTCGACTCCCTTACCCAATAACCATTTGCAACTTGCATTCACTATCACATTCACTCCCACATCCATGCCTCTCTATTTCCTTTCTTATATATTTACACATACTAATAGGGCTAATCCTGTTACAAAAGTGGACAAAGTTTCCCCAAAAAATCGTTACAAAAGTGGACAAAATGTCCAAAAGCCCTACGGTTTATAACCATTTTCTGCCTTTTGTGCACTGCTCCATCGCGCATCCTTTTGTCACACTCATTGGCATCTTATTTTTTGTGCACTCCGGTCCGTCTTATAACTATATTTTACCCTTTGATATCCTTTTGGCGCAGATCCCGAAACTTATCCAAAATTCCTCTCCAACAATCTCCCAATCAACCCGCGGATGATTGACATGTCACATCCAATCACCATCCAGTCACCTAACATGTGTCACTTGGATATATGCCCAGAAACTTAGGACAAGAGAAATAATATTAAAACAATATGAGGAGATTGCAAGACTATGTGAATGTGAAGGTACATAAGGTGGTAATTAATGGTAAAAAAGGTCGTAAAAAATTCTAAATATAAGACTATAGTATAGAGTATAAGAATGGATGGGGTGGAGGGATGGAGATATGGTAAGAATATTAAGAAATCATTGTGAACGCGCGGTAAGAATTAATGAGAATGAGTTGTTAAAAATTCCAAGTGTTGAGAATCGATTGGATGGATGGGCATAGTATATGAAAGAATGATCACCAATCCGTAGACCTGAGGTAACTCATAAATTTGACAAAGTGTTGGAAGAGTTAGGTGGTAAGAGGTAATAAAAAGAGTCGTTAAAATTTCTAAGTATGGGTGCATAATGGGGGTTGCGGAAGTCAAGGGTGCATTGTGAGGGTCGCGGAGATGAGGTATAGTTGTAAGAAATATCATCGAACCGCGGTAATTTATAAGAAATATGGCTAAGTGTTGGAGAGGGGTTATGTGAAATAAAAATAATTACCTGAAATATGGGAAGGAAAATGGAAAAATAAAATAATTACATGAAATATGGGAAGGGAAATGGAAAAAGAAATATAAGAAAGGAAAATGGAAATGGAAGAAGGAAAATGGAAAATAAAATAAAAGAAAATGGGAAAAAGAACGTGAACGTGGAAAAGTCTAAGTATGGAACATGAAGTATGGAGAGTAGAGTGAAAGAGGAAAAATAGTTAAGTATGGAGAGGAGAGTAAGGAAGAGAGAAGAGAGAAAAATGGTTAAGTATGAGGAGAGAAGTGAAAAGAATATGAAACTAAGTATGAGAGAAATGACTAAGGGAGTATGAGAGTAATAGGAAAACGAATAAGTATGGAATGAGAGTATGAAGATGTGAAGGGACAGGTGAAGGGATAAGAGAGGAAAATGGTGAAGTGTGGAGATGGAAGATGAGAGTAATTAGTCAAAAATTCAAAAATGGAGAGGAAAAATGGGCATTATACTTAGAAAATTTGTTCTTTCCATTCTTCAAAGCTCTTCTTCTTGCATGAGTATCTTAGGCATACATAATCATATTTTGATTCTTAAAAATGTATGACGAAGTTGAGACTGATGTATATTCAACACTCCCCCTTAACGAGAAGGGTATTATATTGACATGACCTAACACAACATCATCAATAGAAGGAGAGAGCATCATCATCATCGACATCTGGAAAATTGATTGGCACATTTATAAATCATCAGAAGGTTATCTCATCATCAATATCATCATCGTTCACAGCATGGAGCTGGAGTAACATCATCATCAACATCATGAAGCTTAAACATCAACATCAATAGCATGAATCTAGAACAACACATCACCAACATCACGAAGCTGATACAACATCATCAATAGCATGAGGTTGAAACAACAACATCATCAACATGTGGCAACAGAATTAGGGAGGTGTATCAACAACAACATTTGTGGTACTCTAACAGACTGTCCTTATCGAACCTTCGGGATCTTCCCAGGAATCATAAGATTCCCTAGGATATAAAATCCTAACAAGCTACCATGTGGTACTCTGACAGAACATCCTTACCAGACCTTCGGGATCTGCCCAGGAATCATAATATTCCCTAGGATATAAAATTCTAATGGAGCTACCACTACTAACCACAGTTGGCATATACATGCACAAGTACTCTGACAAATCATCCTTATAGGACCTTCAGGATCTGCCCATGTATGATCAATCCCCTAGGATATAAAATCCTAACAGAGCTACCCATTGTTGGTCAGGATACCATAGTATCCTCAAGATCACTCCCCCTTTCGAGGGAGGTCCTTTCATACTACACCAATCTTGTCTCGAAAGTACTCAAACTTCACATGAGACAAAGGCTTGGTCAACACATCTGCAACCTGCTAATCTGTGCCAACATATTGGAGCTCTACAACTCCTCTCTGCACCAAATCATGAATGTAGTGATATCGGATCTCTATGTTCTTTGACTTATCATGGAACATTGGGTTCTCCATCATCTTTATACAACTCTCGTTATCACATAGAATCATGGTGGCTTCCATCTCCAACTCGAACAGATCGGTCAACAACTTCTGAATCCATATGGCTTCACAACTTGTGGAACATGTTGCAATGTACTATGCTTCTGTCGTGTTGAGAGAAATGCTTGATTGCTTCCTGCTTTATCATGAATTCATGGCTAACCCCAAACTGAAACAACATCTTGAAGTGATCTTTTTGTCTGAAGCACTTCCAGCCCAATCTGAATCAGTATAACCATACAGTCTGAAGTCATGATCTCCAGTATAACAGAGACCATAATCCAATGTACCTTTAAGGTATCTCATCACATGCTTTGCATCTACAAGGTGAACACGTCTAGGTTCCACCAGATATTGACTCAAGGTGTTCACAACAAAGCATATATCTAGCCTGGTGTTCATCAGATACATCAATGATCCAATAATTTGTCTATATAGAGTAGAATCAACCAAAGCTAATGAAGTATCAACCGGCAGCCTCAAATTCATTTCCAAGGGTTTGTTCATGGCTTTACATTCCAACATGTCAAATCTCTTCAGTATTTCAACTGCATATTTCCCTTGGTTAAGGAAGATCTTCTCTGGGCTCTGCCAAACTTCAAGACCTAAGAAATAATGCATCGGGCCTAGGTCTTTCATCCCAAACTCTACAGCGAGCTTCTTCTTACAATCTGTGATGAGCTTTTCTTCTCCTGTTAAGAATAATTCATCCACATATAGTAGTAATATAATTGGCTCATTAATTCATAACCTTGAAGTAAAGGTTAGGATCAACTTTACTTTTGGTAAAGCTCAAGCTCGTCGGGAAACTATCAATTCTTGCATACCAAGCTCTAGGAGCTTGCTTCAACCTGTAGACATGAGTCTTTCTATATTCAACTTCAAACCCTTGTGGTTGTTCTATATACATTTATTCTTCAATAACACCATTTAAGAAGGTTATTTTCACATCCATCTGGTGTAACTTCCACTTCATTTTGGCTGCAAGGGCTATGATGGTTCTAATAGAAACATATATGGCTATAGGGGAAAATGTTTATTCATATTTAATACCTTCCTTCTGAGAAAAAACAAAAGCCACAAATCTTGCCTTATGTTTTTCAATACTTTCGTCTGTTACATGTTTTATTTTGTATATCCACCTGGAAGATACCACATCTTTATTCTTTGGTCTAGGAACTACTTCCCATACATCATTCTTTATAACGAATTGGTATTCTTATGTCATGGCATCCATCCATTCTTTCTTTTGAACGACTTCTTCAAATCAAGTAGGTTCCTTTTCTATGATATCACACATTAAGGCCATATAGCTGGATAATGGCTTAGGTTTCTTGCTTTGTCTCATGGTTCCTTCTGGGGCACCAAACTTCTCTTCATCTGGAATAAGTTATCTTGCCCAAGATGGATTTCTCTTGTGAGATATCGTCATATGGGGAGGTTCTTGAGATTTTATTGTAATGCCCATGTTTCCCCCAGTTTGTAAATATAACTATAACTTGCCAGAAGACTGTGGCAGACTGAATATGTGTGAATATTGGATTTGATGAACCTTTTGTTATAAAAAGCAATGTATGTATTTTTGTTATTAATCAAAAAGGGATAATGTTTCATAATTGTTGAAAGGGGGGGGGTTCCAAGATAGATCATGATGCTATGAGAGAGATGGTGAGGGGATAGTAATACCCATGTTTCCCCCAGCTTGTAAATATAACTATAACTTGCCAAAAGACTGTGGCAGACTAAATATGTGTGAAGAGGTTCATAATTAATCAACTACACAAAAGACCATATACTGGTCATCCTAGTTATCAGAAGATGATCACAGTTACCAGGAAACTCTTTTATTGTCCCGGACTAAAAAAGGACATAGTTGATTTCTTGGTTAAGAGTCTAGAATGTCAGCAAGTCAACGCAGAGCACTGACATCCAATAGGGCTATTGCAGCCCCTACCAATCCTAGCTATTTCAGCCCCTACCAATCCTAGAATGGAAATGAGAAACCATCTCCATGGATTTCATCACAGGGTTACCAAAATCAACCAAACAGAATGACACCATCACAGTGGTTGTGGACAAATTGAGCAAGGTTTCTCACTTCATTCACATCAAGTCAACTTGAAAGGCAATAGATATTTCCAGTATTTTCATGAAAGAAATATTTAGACTAGATGGCATGCCTAAGAAAATCATATCCCATTGAGATTCAAAGTTTACTTCAAATCATATATGGCCCGATTCTAATACCCTTGTTTCCTCCAGCTTGTAAGTATGACTATAACTTCCCAAAGGACTGTGGCAAACTGAATATGTGTGAATATTGGATTTGATTAACCTTTTGTTATAAAAGGCAATGTATGTATTTTTGTTATTAATAAAAAAGGGATAGTGTTGCATAATTGTTGAAAGGGGGGGGTTGCCAAGATAGATCATGATGCTATGAGAGAGATGGTGAGGGGGAATAGAAATGGTTGAGATCACCCCCACCAAACCAATACCTTACTAAATTTAATTGCTCAGACCCTGAACAGTCCTCTGACCCAGAAATGAATTACCAGTCAGGTTGGTAGTTGGGAAGCCCTCCTCAAGAGTTAATGAGGAGATGGGCAGAGTACCCATTTGCAAGGCTTCCTGAACTCACCATGATTTGGGGAGTCAAACCCATGCAATCTAGCTAAGAAATGAAGGTATTAATGGGCAAAGGCAGAACTGCGAAGGAGAAGAGCATGTGCAACTCAAGGGTTCTTGAGAGAACTGAAAAACAAGCTCATTCTAGGTGCAAGAATTTGCTGGCAACATTTTCATTCCAAGTTGATAAACATGGTTGTAGAGAAGAACGAGTGACTGTGGAAGTACTCATTGCAGGCCCCCTTGCTTGGTACAGAGAAAAATGTTTGCTAAGTTCTTATGGGAGGAGGAGAGTAACCTCCATCCCTGACTGTCGTTGGACAAGAGGAAAGAGTCTCTCTCAAAGCATCATGGTCTATCTAGGGGGTGGTCAGTGGTAAATCCATTCAGGAGTGTCTATGCCTACTGTTGGGTGTAAACAAGCACCCCTTTTAGCAGTCAATTCACGATTCTAGTTTTTGATAAGTATTTTCATACTTTGTGTAATGGAATGGAAGTGATGGTTGAATTTTTGTGTTTATGGTTAAGTTTTACAGTGTTTGATAAATCATTAGAAATGCTTATTATTCTTCTATAAACTTATGTATTTACATGGTCTCATGTTTTCCTTAGCTTAGCAGCTAGAGAGTTATGGGACGGGGGTCTGTAAGTGAGTCTAAGATTAAGCTACAGTCTCTACATTGGCTGGAAATTTCCTAAGGGAATTTTTCCCAAGGATAGACCTTGTAATGTGAGAGAGTTGGGGTAGAGTTGACTGGAATACTTAAGTTTTGTCGACCTCTCGAATTTACCTTCATGGGAATACTAAGTTCGAACTCTATGGAAGGAGGGTGCCTCCTTCAAACCTTTCAGCTGTGTGACTGAGGGATTTTTCCATTACTCTAACCAAATCGTGGCTAAGTGTTGAGCGTGTAGCCTCGAGGCTTGTACAAGATTCCATATGACCAAGGTCTGAGAACCCTGCGCTAGGCCCGAAAGCAGCTAATATTTTCTGGCTTCAGAACTCCGAGAGCTCAAAGCTCTAGGGTGTTATGGCCTTAACATTTTCAAACCAGTCGAAGGCAACTTGTTTCTATAGTTACCCACGAGGTTGACCGACATCTGGCGGTTTCCCTAACCGTGACCATGGGATCTGCCCCACCGTTAAAGCCTGATCCACTTACCAGTCCCAAAGTCATGTCAGTCATATATTCTAAGATCCTCGGGATCTTCCTTGACCGTTGGATCTATGTCGCGATCAATTTGGTGTTCACCACTTCAGGAAAACAACGATGTCATGACACCAAATCCTATGAATGTTGGAGTTATGAATTGATGTGAGTCGTGCATCTGGGGAGTCCATTGCAGACCCCTCTTAACCATCAGATCAACCAGTGGAGGGATTCACATACAACACTTCGACGAAGTCCTACTATGGGAGAAAAGGAGTGTGGAGTGGGTAGAACCCTCGAATGTCAAAATTATGAAGTGATAAGAGCGTAGATCTGAGGACATTGTGGGGTCGTTCCCGATCGTCAAATCTAGACCGTGGTCAGCCCGACGTTGACCACTCTGGGAGCAAGAGAAAGTTGCACTATGGATTCCCCGAATGTCGAAGTTACAAAGTAATGGAGGCCGTAGATCAGTGGATCTACGTGGATGCATCTCGACCATGAGATCTAATGCCATCGAAATGCTATCATTCCAAAGTGACGTGGCACGCTAACGTCACCCAGGGTGATGTGGGCCCACAATTGGCATGCCACGTGTCACCTTGATTCATACTTTTCGCATACCCTATGTGCCCATTAGAATGTGACACGTGACACCCACTAGCGGGGCCATGTGTCATCTCTTCCTTGCAACGTGTCATCTCCCCTAACACCTATTCGCTTGGCCTATTGGTGGGTGGAGTACTCAGGACCCACCTGTCCTTACCTATGTGTTTAATATCCCATTATGTGTAAGGGTTGACCCTTTGGGAGTCCGAGACTTCAAAACTCCGGAGGATTGGGGTGTAGTGTCGTAGATAAGTCGAAAAGACCGAAGGTCGGAACCACGTGGTGATATTTAGGGCACCTTCAGGAGTTCAATATTTCGGGACTATGGAGGTTAGGCGCATAGAAAGAAAAAGGGGCGTTCAATCGAAGTGCCAAACGCTGAACTCCCCTTTATCTTATGTGTTAAACGAGGAGCAAGTCCCATCGTTGGATTGGACGGTGGATGGAATTCCACCATGAATGTAGGAATGCTAGGAATATATGGGACTTTGAGAAACTTGGGATGGTACGAAGAATATGGGCTTATGTGGGCGCCACATGGTCCTTGACTATTAATGCATGAAGAGCTTTGGGAGGCCATAACTTGCAATCCAAAGCCTGGATTTGAGCCTGGTAGCAGCCGTTAGAAAGCTACGGATGAGAAGAAGAGGATGGATACCTCATAAAGATAATTCAAGACGATTAAAGTAAGCAAAATTTTGATGCCCCATCCCTAGAAAGGGTACTTAGGGGTCAGGTTTGTTACAAATTGGTATCAGAGTGGGCAACGACACTTGCCTGTTTGGGATCATGGACGAGTCGCATAAAAATATTATTTGAGAAATTTTAATGGTAACACCCTATCTTACCCCATTCCTAAGAGGCTTAATTAAACCTCTACTGAAGAGAGGAATACAAATTTCTGTTGTTGAATATGTTTTGAAATTTTTGAACTGTGTGTTGTTCATAAATTAGTAAATGATTAACAAACAGAAAATGTTTTATCAACACCCCAGCAGTCGGTGGACAACAGGGAAACCATCGTGTGAAGGATGGTGACACACCATGAATTAGGGGAAATCTCCCACAATAGAGAGGAAGAATTTGATGAGAGGAGAGCGGTGGAAACCCCTCCAGATTTGGCTAAAATTGTAAGAAGCCTCATGGCAGAATTATAGAGTTGTAAGGCTGACAATGAAAGGTTGATAAAAGAGCAGGAAAAGCAAACTGAAATTAATGCAGTCTTACTGCAAAGCTTATCAGATATACAAAGGCAATTGCAACATGGACCAGCAGTCATTCATGTGGAAAGACATCATACTAAGAAAACTCAAAGTCCACCTGAGATACGAAAGCATGGTCTTGAAAGTGGCCACACAAGGAGGAGTACCTCAAAGAAGTCCCAACATGAAGCAAAGAGACACTCATAGAAAGAATCCTCTGGTGAGAATACTGACAAATCCAAGGAATCTTCTAGTAGAAAAACTAGTTTAGATTCCCAGAGGAAAAGAAAGAAGAGAAAACATTCCAAGATCCATGACCCTGAAGAGTTTAAAAAATTCAAACCACCCACCTTCGATGGAGAAATGAAGAAGGGGGAAGAAGTAGAAGTTTGTTTGTTTGGCTTGAAGAAGTACTTTAGATTCCATGACTACTCTGAAAACTTAAAGGCTCGGATAACCATTTTCAACCTGAATGGAAAGGCCTCCATTTGGTGGGAGGACCTTAGGAATGTGAAAGGAATACATGAGAAGGACTTGTCATGAAAACAATTTGAGAAATACTTCAAGAAGAAGTACCTGTCCGAATAATTCTTTGATGGGAAGACCAAGGAGTTCTATGAACTCAAGCTGAGACAACTCACAATAGATGAATATATAAACAAATTTCTTGAGCTGATAAGGTATGTGCCCTACATAAAGGCTGAAAAAGTAAAGATGCAACGATTTATTAGTGTATTACATTAGTCCTTCTGGGACAGAATTGAGTTTGATGAGCGAAAGACTTTAGAAGACACTATCTGGAAGGAAAGGTATTGCTATGAGCAATTCAAGAATAATATAGAACCTTGTGAGGACTGGAAGAAGAAAAGTAATTCAGGATTCAAGAAGAAGGGGTTTAAACCCTCAAGATTTAAGAACCGTGGGAAAGGTTCTAATATGTTCCTTCCTACATAGGGGAATAATAATGGAAAATGGTAATTATGGTCGGGAATGGTACGATGGCTCATTAAGGGATTTCCCAGAAGCAAACCCATTCCCAAAGAAGACCAATTATTAGTGCACAATGTCAACTACCAAGGTGAAGTAGGTAAAAAGGCATAGTGTCCAAGCACATATCATGAGAAATCTAAGATACAACATAATCAAATGGCCTAAATATTGAAATGATGTTCACCATAATACTGACTTGTACCCATGGAGCAAGGCCCACTACTTTATGTAAGCCAACTGGTGTGGTGGATGCCATATGTAAACCTGTGGCCATCTGTGGTGGTGAGTGGGTTTTCCATCTGTGCAAAGGGTAATTCTTGGTCATGTAGTCTCTCAACACTCCATATCTGCAACCTAAGGGCCTCGATACATCATCTCCTTAGTTATCCATAAAATGGGGATAACATTTCGCTCCTACTTGGGGACATGTGCTCGTCGTAGAGTGCATGAGAACCACAACATCTCTTGGTAGACATGTGCCTTCAAGTAAACATCAAATTTTCAAGTGCATGATGGCCTACTCATCCTTGTTCTCATATCATTATCTCAAAACCCACTAAACTAGAAAAGAAAATTTTGACATTTTTTCAAAAAATTCTAAACTAAGCATGAAATCAATTGTGCAAGTAGAGTAAAATGAAAATGAAATGCATCTAAACTAGTATGAGCAATCAAGATGCAAATGTAGGGAATCAAAATGACTTACCTACTTACCTGGGACACGGGCCTTGAAGAATTCATGTGACATGGATGTGAGGTTGGACAAGAGACCCATCTATTGGCAATTGAATCTTTCTCCCATCTAATGTTGCCAGATAGTACTTTTCTTTGTCATACTTATTTCTGATGATGTAAGGACCAAGCCATGAGTTATTGTCTTTCTGTTTGTATCTAGACTTTCCCTTTCTTTTTTCCCACATGATCACAAGGCTTCCCTCATTGAAATCAATGCAAGGTGTATTCTCATCGTACGGAGGCTCTGTGTGGACTGTATATTCAATGAATCTTTCATTTTTTTGGTTTTCCCTTTGTATAAAATGAATAGATTATGGATCCTTCTTATGGTATTGTTGTACCTTCTTTTTATTTGTCCATGGGAGGAACATTTCCAATGCATCTTCCTGCATGAAGGATAACTCGGATGGATCATACTAAAAAATTTGTGGAGGTATATCATGGTAGTGTTCACTGACATAGTTGGGCCCCCTCAGATTCATCACATGTGTATCTTTCTTCTCCCTGTTATGCAAGATCTCATACGTGCCATTACCCATGGGAATATATGCATGTGTAAGGTTCATACTAAGGAAACCTCCAAGGGCTGAGGACTAGGTTCTTGACAAGAGAATCCCCCAGGCATCAGGGACATCGATTACCAATATACCCATGAGGATGTTAATATGTGGAAAATCTATCAAAAATACTTCCCAAGATCTTAACTCTTCTTGAATCAATACCACAAACATTGCCATAAGGTCGAGTTGTCTTCAAACCAAGTTGTTTCATTACCTTAAAAGATATGACATTTGTTGGACCCCTTGAATCAAGCATGTAGTTGTTCAAGCGGAGGCCATTCATGCCTAATGGGGGATAAAAAGGCAGGTTCTTGTCTTTTTATCGATCCAGATACATAGTGTTTAGTACGATGGGAGGATACTCTTTTTCAACTGGTACCTGTAGTATTCTCAAAAATTCCCTTTTCACGGAAGGGATCCTACACATCTTTGTGTCTGGAACCATCATATTTTGTTTTCCAAACATGTTTTCAACATCTATATTTAACTGAATGTCATATTCAGGAGTTGGCTTAGGAAGAAACTCACATACCTGCGGTGGAGGTGGTGGAGCCATATTTTCTGTTGGTAGACGAGGAGTATCAAGCTGTGGCGGAGGGGCTGGAGCATTTTTTCTTCTATAGACTAGAATCTCCCTCCTCCGTAATTCCTTCTTCTGGTCATCTATTAGTTTATTTAAGGCATGGATTCTTCGCTCTCTTTCTCATATTCTTCTGGCTTCATTGATATGTTCTTAAGTAACTTGTACATCGTTGAGATTGCAAATCATGAAGTTTACATTGTCAGGATAATATTCATCTTTTCGGGGGCATTCATCTTCCCTATGGGGTTCTTGGCATGGGAGACACCGAGATTCTATATCAACTGTCCCAATAGGTTTCAAAGTATCTATGACCTTTTCCTCTTGTGGAGGTCTTGGTTTCCAACCGGTGGCATCTCTTTGTTGTCTAGTAAACTGAGGTATGGGAGCAGATTGATTTCTTTCCATTGTAGTCATACAGTTCATAAGTTGATCCTTCACTTCGACAAACTGAGTATTCATCTGGTCTATTTTCTGATTCAGGAGAGCAATCAGATCAGGAACAATGTTGTTGGAAACTTTCTTCCTTGATTATGTCTTGTTACAGGGATATTGTCAAGACTCTATTTCTGAATCAAAGAGATTCTCTTCAATGACGATACTGAATTATTTAGCCTCTACCAATGACGTGGGATTTTATCTTTAAGAATGTATCAAAACTGCCCTTCAAAGGAATTCATGTAAAGGAGATGAACTGATGATGACGAAGGTTGGTAATCTGTTGGAATTTGAATGTAAAACTTATCAAATATTGAAATGAATTCCCTTACCGTTTCATTCTCCTTTTTCTTTATTTGGTTGAACTAAGTTGCAAGTGCCCCACCATCTGCTTTTCTTGACCATCTTCCTTTAAATAAAGTGGAAAAAGAATCATAGGTCATGATCTGATTATCAGGGAGTCCTTTGAACCAATCAAGAGCTTCTTCAGTCAGTGATGAAGCGAAACGTTTCATGCCCACATCTCCGTGATCAATACCCGCATTGTCCATGTCTCGACCCATGACATAGATGTGGTCTTCGGAAGTTATCACATTGTTTCTTAGGAACTTTGGAAACCACTTGTTGACATATGTTGGCATCTTGTTAGAGTAATCTTGTATATTTTCCATGTTGAGGGTTTTGTAGAGGTCTCTTGCCCAAGGGCGATCCATTGGAGCAAGGGGAAGGGATTTATGAAAAAGGGTTTTAGCAATGGGAGACTTGAGAAGAGACCTTCTTTGGTAAACCTTAGAAGGAATGAATTTCTCAGGGGGGAAAAGTTTGGGGAAACGAGGGTTTTGGGAAGATGGAGTCACCATATGAGCTTCAATATGAGCTCATCAAGGAGGGTGTAAAGGGAACGTCCCTTGGGTGGAGTCGCCAAGTAAGATTAGGGAAAGGCTTTGAGATAGCTTACCAAAGTGTCGTTAGGGTACGAAGAGGATTCAAAATCCTCCTCGGCAATACGCAAAAATGTTATAGCACAAGTTGTAGGTTGGGAAAATCCTGACCCAACCACAGAACAAGTGCTACAACTTGGGAATCCTACACCCAATGTCACCTCGATGTAGGTCCCACACTTCAAGGGTGACTAGGTCACTCTAGGGAGGTGATCCCAGTGACCCTAGGAGGATTGAGATGGAGATGGAGGGAAGTGGAAATGAAGCCCCTATAGGTCAATTTTAAATTGAATAAAGGGTAGGGAGAGATGCCTTTTAAGTCAAATAATGGCTGCCCCACAGGTATGGTACATTTTTGGATGATTGTACCTGCCCGAGACACAAGAAAAAACACCTTGCAATAGTATATGTTAGTTGGATCAACAAGTTAAGATTGTTGTCCATAATTTTCATAAATAGATGATAGTATATATCAGCAAGAAAAGGATACTATAATCTTCTCAATAAATGCTAAATATCAAGTAGAGAATGCAAGAGAAAGACTAGCAATTGACTAGCTAAACTCAAGATGAAAAACAAATACTCTTCGCATAAAAGATAGGGTTGTTGTAAACACTTGTCTGAAGAAAATTATATCAGCCTTATGGATGTAACATTCAATTTATTACAGAAATAAAATCAGCCACCGGAATCCCCTCAAACGTTTCCAAAAATTGCACTAGGGCAAGGAGAGTAAATGTGCAAACTTTGAGCAAAAACCAATGGTTGATAAGAGAGTTATTAAAGCAAGTATGTTAGGGTTTCTGCAGCCCTAATGGATGAAGATGAAAATTTTTAATAGAAGCAATAAGTCTCCCTTATATGAGGATGCCCTAGTGGATGTGAAGTGCCCAAGGCACAAGGAAAACAATCCACTTTGCAAGAAGTAAAAAAGACCGAAATTCACGTTTCCCAATGCAATATTTTATTTCTCCAATGCAAAAAAATAATGACGAGTGCCTTTAATATTGGGTTAATGGAGTCACAAGGAGTTTAGAGAAGCTACCTCTTTGGGGGTGTAAGCCCTTTTACTCCCCAAGGCAATTTTCTCTAAACTAGGGTTTAAGCTAAGAGGGTGTATGCCCTTATACTTCTCTTAGAAAACCCTTAATCAATGAGACGAAGCAATAAAATGGTGAAGACTATGGTGGGAGTGTATGCCCTTATACTTCCCACCTATCTCCTAGCATAAAAAATACTTGACTTGAACAAAATGATAGCAAGAGAGTAAAAAACATACCAATATCAAGGGAGATGCTAAGACAATCCACCACAAGAGCTAGAAAATAACCTTCCAAGGCTAGCGCATCACTTCTTACATTAACCATTCACAACCATAGCCATATGCAAGTGAACAAGATCTAAAAGAGATAAGGAGGCTAAAAATTCACAAGAGGAGATTTATGTTTAAAATGATATCTTATGATCTCTATTTTTACAGAAATTAGCTAACATAGCTTGTCCACAAAATAAGGAGTAAAACACAAGATTAGGGATCAGAAACCCTAATATTTCCCCCTTAACACAATAATATTAAACAATTCACATTAAATTTCATCTTTTTCACAAATTAAACCCTAATCTAGGTTGATGTCACCCCTTTAAGGGACGTTTTGCCACTTTGAGGAGGTCGTTGGTGTTGGAGAAGAATGGAAAGGCATCCCAAGGCCATGTGTCAAGCATATAGGTGATCTCATCATGGCAAAGATCCTCTTCTCCTCAAAACGTCCGAGTGAAAATGAGTTGCACCTCACCACCAAGCCCTAGCCCCCAATATCATGACATCATGCTCAAAAGTGGGACATTTTTCCCCTCCTGGGCAAATCGTTTGGCAAGCAATGGATGGGCTAGGTTGTCCATGTCATCACCAAGGCCATCCAAGTCATCTCTCTCTCATCTAGAATACAGGCCCCTGGCATCCAACCTGTGGGCTTGTAGCCCCATGGAAGCCCAATCTAGGCTTGTTCTCCCAAAATTGTCCACTAGCTAGGCCCTGCAAAGACAAATGAACATGCCATCCAAGGATCTCAATTCATAGCATCGTGATAAGTGGATCCAATCAATAAATAATCCATCTAATCATGTGCATCAAAGATTACTATACCAAACAATTAACAGCTCAAAGACATTATGTGACTTGTCAAGCTTAAGTATGGGAGGGTTGATGAGGTGTCCTATTCGGTAGATCTTTCCCTAGGTCAAGGAGAGCCTCCAAGAGGTCCCTCTATAAGCCATGTAAAGTGTATGAGGTGGATGGGGTCAAGACTCAATGGGCATAGGGCTCATGACATACTAGCGATCGTAATGTCTCATTCACGGGTGCCTTTGTAGAGGGTGTGTGGTACCTTCATCCGCAATGCACTTTTTCCAAGCCCATCATTTGCCTTTTATCTTTATTTCTTTATATTTTCTTTCAAAATAGCATAAGGAGAGATCAAAGGTCATTGCCCTGGCAAGGTGACTAGGTGGTGGATATGTCACCCACAAACACCTAATGGAGATGAGAAGGTTGGCTCATGATGAGACCCCCTTTCTCTTAGCCATGCAACTGAGAGTCATTGCCCTGGTTTGGTGACAAGATGATGACAATGTCATACCACTAGATATTCATGGATGTGATAGGTCGGCTCATGATGAGACCTCATATCCTTCAATATACCTTTCAAGCATTTCTTTATTATATTATGGGTCCCCTTTTATTCAAATATAAGTGTTTTATTGCTTTCTTGGTTGATCCATGGGCGAAGCATATGAAAGGTGCATATATGGATTTTATATTTTACCCAACACCAACTCCTCTGGGCCTTTATCCCCTTCTTCCCATAGAATGAGGGGCAACCCCTTCTTGGGTCAATACACCCTAAAATCCCAAGAGATAAAGAAACGGAGGGGAATAATGATGGAAAATGGTAAGTATGGTCAGGAATGGTACGATGGCTCATTAAGGGATTTCCCAGAAGCAAACCCATTCCCAAAGAAGACCACTTGGGGACAATGTCAACCACCAAGGTGAAGCCTGGAAAAAGGCATAATGTCCAAGCACATATCATGAAATCTAGAGCAATCTAAGATACAACAAAATCAAATGGATTAAATATTGAAATGATGCTCACCATAATACTGACTTGTACCCATGGAACAAGGCCCATTGCCTTCCAGAAGCCAACTGGTGTGGTGGATGTCATCTGTAAACCTGTGACCATCTGTGGTGGTGAGTGGGTTTTCCATTTATGCAAAGGGTAATTTTTGGTCATGTAGTCTCTCGGCACTCCATATCTGCAACCTGAGGACCTCAAGACATCATCTCCTTAGTTATCCACAAAATGGGGATAACATGCCACATAAGAAATTCACCATCCATGAATGCAACCCCGAAACTTTTATTAACTAAGGTTGAAATAGAAAGTAAGTTCTTTGTCAAACCTGGTACATAGATTACATCCTTCATTCTCATCGGAGTTCCTGAATCAAGTTTGTAGTTGGATTATCTCATTCCTTTGATAGGGTATGAATAATCATCTCCAAGTGAAACTTTATGGGGAAAGTCCTTTTCTATAAGGATAGACATAATATCTTTTTGACGTGTCGTGTGCTTAGATGCACCATTATCTATGAGCCAAGTATCCTCTCCAGGTGTCACATATCTTGAGAGGGCAGAAAACAAAACATAATCTTCAATCTCTTCTTTAGTCGACTTCTTGGGTGGCTCATCATCTTCAACTACATGGGAGTGATGTATTTTGTTATTTCTCTTGTTGTATTCTTCTCTTCTGGTAGGACAGTTCTTAGCAATATGTCCCATATTATCACAATGATAACATTGATAAGAGGAGAAATATTTTCCCTTTCTTTGACCCTTATGCTATTCCTGGAATCTCTTTGGAGGGTCAGATTATTTATGAAAGTGGGTCTCCTTTTGAAAATGATACTTTTTCTTTCCTCCTTTAGCATGAGCAGCTAGGGCTTGATCTTCATCTCTTAATAGGACGGCTTCTCGGTTGGCCACTCTTGCTTCTTCTTGAACACATTCTTCCCATAAACTGTCAAATTGGAGTTTCTCTTTTCTTGCACAAATAGTTTGGATGAAGGAATCCCAAGGTCTTGTGAGACCATTAAGAGTTGTCATTATGAATTCATCTTCATCTAATTTGTCTCCAATTACCTCTAATTGTTCCTTGAATTGAGAAACCCTACAAAAATATTCTTGAATTGTTTCTCTTTTCTACATCTTTTTATTCTAGAGTTGGCTTCTCAAGTTCATCTTCTAGTTGATGTTCTTTCCTTCATACATTCTAGTCAGGGAATCAAACATATCTTTTGGTGTATTCTTAGAAGACACTTGAGGGATCAAGTGGTCTTTAATGGAATCTGCAATTATTCTTTTATCCCTAATCATATCCTTCTTGTACTTCTCTTTGGCTTCATCTTCTTCGGGTTACGGTACATTTTCTCTTATGAATTTTGCAAGTTCATTCTCTTCAAGAATGACTCTAATTTTGTATTTCCAGGCACAAAAATTTTCCACGCCTTCTAACTTGTCAACAAGCTTGGTGTTTGCAAACATCTTGACCTAGAGCTAGGAAAATGACCATAAAATTAAAGTGCTCAAAAAATGAATCTAAACTTACCAAGAGATGCGTTGGGCTGAGGCGAGTTTACTTGAGTTGATTGTTTCAGAATATTTCAAGTTTTACTCCTTGAAACTTGACTTGCGCAAATCTGGACTGGTACTTCTAGTACTGGTTCTGGTTTCCTGGTTTTCTGGTAGCAGTCAAAACTAGGGTTTGACTTTCTAGAGAATCTGGCCA
>ML842106.1:13000-53000 GCA_009831015.1 Picea engelmannii
TACCTGATCAAATCCCTTCCATATAACTCCAGAACCACCCAAAATGGTTTTTGGTATAAAGAAATTGATAAAAGGGGCCAAAAGGGTGACAAAAAGAGGCCAAAAAGTCTATAAATAGAAGCTGGCAGCTCATTATCACCATTACTGATTTGGAAATTGACTCTGGAGCCAAAAGACCCCCTTTGCTACAGATCGTGATTTTGGGAGCTACAGTGGACCAAACAGACTTCTGCTCGGACCAAGTAAGTACAAACTCCCTCATCTTGCATTTCAATACTTCTTTTGTCATTTTTGGGTTGCTTTTGGGGGTGGCCGTCGCCCTCTAAGGGGTCGGCCCTAGTAACCCGTGGGCTGTCCAGAGACAGCCCCCAGGTACTCGCGCGCAGAGTCAAAACTACGCGCGGGTACCCGTGACTGTCACCTCTACAGCCCGCGGGTTACCCCCCCGTGCAACTAAAAAATGTGTTGTGCAAGAATCTAACTCCCCTTTGGCTTTGTGATTTTGTAGGATGTATGTGCATTGGAGAGAGAGAGAGCATGAGGCTGCCAATGAGGCAGTAGCTACAGATCCAAACGTGATGGTCGTGCTGACACAGTGTGGCTTGGTCAAATTTTTCTTATGTTCGTTTATGCGCACACAACCAAGACTGTTGAATGCCTTGGTTGACTACTGGCACCCTGATGCTGAGGCCTTCATGATTGAGGGGCAATCCTTGTGCCCACCACCGAGGACATCTATTTCTTGATGGGCCTCTCGAGGAGAGGGGAACCCGTTAACTTGCAGACATTTCCTGCGGGACCGAGCAAAGTCTCGGAGCTGATAGCAGAGTATTGTGTGGCTGGGACCAACCAGGGGACTTCCTGGATACCAGTTGGCAGTGTCACCAGACTTACTCTTCAGACCATCCTATCGCTCATTGGGTGAATTACCAGCTCTTCATCCGTACATCAGGCGTCGCGCGCATAGATGAACTGTGCAGTTCAATGCATGAATGAAAAAATCTATGACTGGAGTACCACCTTGCTAGAGAGTATGAAGAGGCAATTGACTGATTGTCGTCAGCGCAGACACAGAAACTTTGAGTTCGGGACTATCCTGTGTTCTTTTTTCTTTGAGAGAGTTCCATGCTTTAGTCCTCAGATGACAGTACGAGGACATCTGGCGACTTTCCCGGCAGTGTGTAGATGGGCAGCGTTGTTTCCGCGACAGGGTGGTGGGAGGACCACTGAGGCCTTCAATGATGATTTCTTTGCATGGTTGACGCGACAGATTCCGGTGATCGGGGATTACCCATATACCGGGATTGACTTTTCCAGAGATCCAGCGATACCAGTTCCTCCTGGTGAGGAGTGAGGGGAGATGGGTAAGTCTCCACCTATACTTTTTTTTTGTTTGCATATGTAATTTTTATGTCTTTTTAGATATATATCATGTTTTTGGATAACAGAGTTTCTGATGGGTGAACTTTGTGTTGCGTGCATATGTGGGACCTGTGCGGCCTGCCGATTTTGCGCGGAACAGGCGCCACCCACGGCCAGAGGCCACTGCTGCCGCCGCCAGGGGAGTAGCAGTAGCAGGGAAACCTCCAGCCGGAGCGGCTGAGAGGTGTCTTAGGCGAGTTGAGCGAAACTTCATTGAGCTCACCCGCACAGTTCCCATGATCGAGATAGAGGACTTGCCACCCTCTATGCAGACTAATATGGTGGGGTTACCTCGGACATGGGTCCGATTATTTAGGCAGTTGGGTCGGGCTGTGTATGACTATAACAGGGCCCACAGGCCTTGAGCTGACTTGTACACTTTTTTCGTGCCTCGAGCAATGATATGTATTATATTTTTTAAGGGCATAAGCCCCAGTGACTCGTTATGGTTCCCATTTTTTGAGGCGCTTGCACCCATCTATGTACTCTGCGGATTTTTTATGATGTATATATATGGTTTTTATTTCTTTTATGTGTCTTTATGGATTATGTGTACAAAATGTATTTACATGTGTTTGATCATGATCTTTTTATGTGTGAGAAAGATGCCAATCTAAAATGTGATTAGCTAGAGTATCTGTGATTTGATTTAGACTCCTAGGAACATGAAAATATGTAATATAATCAAAGTTGCGTTCCAAGAGACGTACCCTAAGGAATCTTCAGTGTAAAGTAGGATTGTTTACACGGTATATTCTATTTAGCTGCGACACAACCAGTTGAGCGTCTATATAGACCCAGAGACGGGAGATACCCAATGAAAAAGTGTCACGAAGCAACTCAATAAATGTGCTATACTCAACAACATTGTTTGTGGTGTCACCTAAGTATACCCCTCCAGATGATAACAACTGACCCTGTGGTGTAAAGATTACCCAAGCTGCGGAGGCGAGCCTCCACGTGTGTCGACTAGCACCGTCTGCATACCCAATGAACACCTCAGACTCACTTGACATCTGCCATAGTGACGAAAGATAACATTAGTGACATGTCCATGACACGTTTTTCAAAAGAAACTAAAGAAAGTAATAGCACAAAGACTATACATATGTTACAAAAAGTTACCCACAGTGACCCTATGAGTAGTACTTCTTGAGGTAGAGCCCATTTCTAGGCTCCACCAATGCATTCCCTTCAAAATCGACCAGACGATAAGCACCCTTCTTTAACACCTCCTTAACAATGAAGGGTCCGAACCACATGGGTTTAAACTTTCCTGCCCCCAGGGGGTCCTTATCTTGGTCATAAACCAGGACAAGGTCACCCTCAGAGAAAACCCGAGGACAAATGGACCTATCATATTGACACTCAACACTATTCTTATGAGCCTCGTTGGCCAAGGCTACATCGCGACGCTATTCATCAAGCTGCTCAAGGTGTACTAACCGTTCTTCAAGCGGAGAAGTGTCTGGCAGTAACTGTACTGCCAATTTCAGAGATGGAATTTGACATTCAATGGGAAAGACTGCCTCCAGCCCGTAAACGAGTTGGAAAGGTGAGAAATCGGTTGCAGTCTTAACTGATGTTCGGTAAGCCCATAATGTCGAGTATAACATCAAATGCCAGTTTGACTTGGCTGAGATGATGGTTTTCTATAGCATTGTCTTAAGCATTTTGTTAACAACTTCCACTTGCCCATTGGCTTGGGGATAATAGGGTGATGAGTGTTCCTTCCTTAACCCAAGCTTTGACGTTAACTCGGTCATCATTTGATTCTGAAAGTGACTGCCATGGTCAATGACAATCTCTCTTGGGACTCCAAATCGTGCTATAATCTAGTTAAATAAGAAGAGAGCTACAGTCTCTCCATCATCTTTGAACGTCGGCATAGCTTCGACCCACTTGGTGAAGTAGTCGACAGCTACGATGATATAGCGGTGCCCTCGTGCCGATGGGGGGTTGCAAGTAGTGTAATCAATCCCCCACTTGGTGAAGGGACCGATAGTGATAACAGGAAACATCGGAGCTGGATGTGCCCTCATCTTCCGTGAGAAGATTTGGCACGGATGGAACTTCTTGACCGACTCAATACAGTCTTTAATAAGCGTGGGCCAGAAGTAACCTGCTCGTAAAAATTTTTGGGTTGTTGCCAACCCGGATAAGTGACTACCACAAGCTCCTGTATGACAATCGTTGAGCACTATGATGGCCTCCTCATGAGTGAGGCATCGACACAAAATACAATCTACACCTCTCTGATACAAAGTATCATTGAGTATAAGATAGTTCTTGGCCTGATGGCGTATCCGCCGATGCTCATCGCGAGAAGCAGAGGTAGGACACTTCAAAGTCTGGAGATAGATCATTATATCTCCATACCAGGGATCAGATGATTCAATCAAAAACATATCACCCCGGATAGGCGATCCCTCAGGCACAACGTCACCTGACTCTACCGGAAGTTTTGAGATAAGTTCTGCGAAGACCAGCGACTTCTTGGACTTCGCTGAAATGAAATCTAAGTCAAACTCTTGGAGGATAACCATCCATCTACTGATTTTTCCGCCGATAACTCATCGTGTCAACATGTACTGAAATGGATTCACGACGGCAATGACAGTGGTCTTACGAAACAGAACATAGTGATGGAACCGTTGAACAGCATGGACTGCTGCCAACGCAAGTTTTTCGAGATGCGTATAATTAAGTTCCGGTCCTATGAGGCCTCAGATCAGGTAATAGATCATGTATTCAGAAAACGAATCATCTTCCTGAACTAAAACCATGCCTATGGTTGACTCTGCGACAGCCATATATAATAGGAAATCCTTGTTATAATTCGGTGGTCGTAGCAGAGGTGCGGATGTAAGGGCGTGTTTCAAGGCATCGAAAGAGCACTGTGCAGCTTCGTCCCAGAGGAAAGGAATGTCTTTCTTCAGTAAACACATGAAGCCCTTGGTTATTTCAGCATAGTTGGCGATGAAGCATCGTAAGAAGTTCACCTTGCCTTGAAGACTTTGAAGTTGTAAAATTGTGCGTGGGGGGGCAACTGTACTATTGCCTCCACCTTAAGAGGATCGACCATGATCCCCATTGTTGAAACGATGAAACCTAACAAATGTCCTGACGTGAGGCAAAAGCTGCACTTGTTGGGATTTAAGCGAATCTGGAAGTAGCGACAGCGTTCAAAGATGAGTCTGAGGTGTGTAGGATGATCCTTTCGCTTACGAGAGCGTGATGATAAATCATCTAGATATGCCTCGACTATATGTTTGAGGTCGTGAAATGAAAAAGACATGGCCCGCTGGAAAGTGGCTCCAGTGTTCTTGAGACCAAAAGGCATTTTTCGATAGGTGAATGTACCCCACGGACAAATGAATTCCGTTTTGTGTTGGTCCTCAGGTTTTATTTGGATTTGGTTATAACCCGAGAAACCATCCATGAATGAAAAGGCTTCACAACCAGCGCACTCATCAATGATCTGGTCGATGAATGGGGTTGGATAATTGTCTTTCAGACATGCCTTATTCAAATCATGGAAATCGGTACAGACATGAATCGTGCCTTATTTTTTATCGACTGGAACGGGATTTGACACCCATTCAGTCAAGTGGATAGGGTATATGAACCCTGCCTTAAGCAATTTCTCCACCTTAGCTTTGATAGTTGTTTCTTTCCTAGGATTAACTGGATGAAGTTTCTGTCGAACAGGCTTAGCGTCCGGATACGTAGTGATCTCATGTTCAACAATTTTCGGATCGATGCCTGGCATTTCCTCATAAGACCAGGCAAAAACGTCGCAGAATTCTTTGAAAAGATCAGTGTAAATCTGAATCTCTTCGGGGGAGCAATCCGCTCCGATGAAGACATTCTCCACGACGTCGGGGGTTCAGGATATATTGATAGGTATCATTTCAACGATAGTCGCCATGTTTCCCTCAGCATAAATGTCCTTTGTAGCTAAGAGGTTAATGGGACAAGGCTGATCTCCCGTCATGGTGATAGTGAATTCTCCTGCCTCGATTCGGTGTAACTCTGGGAGGAAGTATGATCTATGATGAAGATCTTCCCAGGGTTTGTCCGGACCAGTCATTGCTTCGATTATAGCTTCGTCCGAAGGCAAGACTAAATCTAACGAATCGATGTTGACAAGAGAATCCTGAGCCCAGATAGGCTCAAGGAGGGGATCCAACCCTAGTGTTGGCATCGGATCAGGAGTAGCTAAAGTTTGCTGAACCAAAGAGTACGCTACTTCAGCGGTCGACAAGGGCATAGACATGCCCGCATGCCCTGTCGCATCCATCGTGTCGGATGGGGAAGGAAGAGTCCACGGATCCTGAAAGTAAGTCATGCGGAACGACGAAAGATGGAAAATCTCAGCCTTGTGGTGAGTTGATATAAACTTGACATCGCCTTGAGGAGGTGGGTAGTCGAAGGTACCCATCAAAGATGGGCACAAACCAACTCCTATGTTGATGACACCAGCTTGAGGATTATCTACCATGGGAACCGTGGATGCGCCCAAGGCTGGGTCAGGTCGAGAGAAGGACAACTGATCAATAGTTACTATCCGGCTTTCATGTGGAAACAATATGACTCGGAATATTGTAGCAACCACTGCTTGCATTGCATAAGTCCAACTACGACCTAACAATAGATTGTAGTCGATGGGGGCATCAACTACCTCTACTTCGACGCACACGGTCTCCCCCCCTAACTGTACTGGGAAAGAAGGAATAATGCCATGCGGTCGGAAAGAACGACCATCGAAAACAGTGAGGAGAGTAGGTGACGGAGACAACTCAGGTTGACCAATGGCTTTCCAGCATGCTAACGACATAACGCAAGTTGAAGCGCCCTCGTCTACCACCGTGCGGAAGATATTCCGTGTAAAATTTTTCGTGGGATGATCCACTACTGTCTGGAATGCAACGTGGTAAGGCAAACGAGGTTTCAAGTCAGTCGTATCTAACATGATGGTTCCCGAGTTACAAGTCTCAGTAGAGCCTAAAGCAGTCAACAAGGCTTTTCTCTGAGCAGAGCAACTTTGGAGGACTTCCAAAGTGGACATAGCACAAGGGGTTTGTGACAAATCTTCCACCACAGAGTAGTTATGGGCGGCCCTTGCATTTGGATTATGAGAAGCTCGTTTAAACGCCCCTTTTGGGATACGTTTCATTGTCTCACCCAACGTCTTCTCGATCTGTAGAGGAAGAGATGGGATCTCGGCTTCTTTGCCCTTCTCAGAGGTACTTGGCTTGCTATAATCGTGAGCTCTAGTCACTATGAAAGCATCACTTTTCATCATATATATGTTCATGGAAGATGAACCATTTGGGGGAGGGAAATTTTCATGGCTTCCCCCCTCCATACTTGCAGAGGCTTGAGTTAAATTATGCCCATGCTGAAAGGGATTAGTCAACACAACTTGTTGTTGCTGCGTGACAAACTTCTGGACCTCTGCAAGTCAAGGGCATAGATGAGTTGGGTGGTCTTCTGCACATAATTTGCACGGGTACCTCGCCTTCTTCCTTTCTGTGGTGCCCTCGCCAGCGTTATCATTTGGTTTCTTATCCCCCGTACTCTTCTTGCGTTGTTTTTTCTTCCCTTCGGGCTGCTGGTTGGCCTTTGGGTTAGTCGTCTGTACGGAGTGTACTTCCGACGTTTGAGTAGGAGGAACAACCAAAGAAGTAGTCTGGCTGGTCGTTGAGTGTTGTATGGATAACTGCTGCAATTGTTTAGTCAATTTCTCAGCGGGCTTGGTTTGTGCCGAACCAACGATACCATCAGCATGTGGTCCGACTCTCTGTCTGGTTTTGTCCAGAATGGATCGTGGTGCATCCGGAAGGATGGTGTACAATAGACTAGACTGAGAATAGATTAGCTCAAACTGTTGAGCCCTCATGATGGCCTCTTCCTCAGAGAAGACCCCTGAAGTCGCGACGTCTTTGGATAACTGCAGAACTAAATACTTAAGGAACCACTCAAGAAGGAATTTTGGTGGGACGGGTACCTTGATAAGACTCTTTTGGCGTTGCCATTCTCGAATATGATCCGAGATATGGTCCGTGGACGTCTGCTCGAAATTGGCTAGCAACTCTGTGCCGGCGTCGTATCTCACAGGTAACTGGAAATGGTTAAGGAAAGCTATAGCTAGTTCACCAAAAAAGGAATATCGTGAACGATCAAGATCTATGTACCATTTCGCACCACTCTCAATAAGAGTGCGTTGAAACAATTGCAACTGGATGGAGTCATGTTTCAGTGAGTTATATGAACACCATAAGTGGAAAGTGGTCACGTGATCACCTGGATCTTCATTAGGCTTGGATTCGAACTTTGGGATGTCCGAAGGAAACTTCATTGGCATAGGAGGCCAACGCGGATCGTGACAGATAGGATCATTCAACAACCGTGTTAAATCCGTCAAGTGTAACGTTGCCAAGAAAGGGAGTTTAGGTTGCTGTTGATAGCTAGGATAAAAGGGTCCTGGAGTTGGACTGGCACCAGGTTGCCAGGAAAAGTTTGGTTGTTGTCCTAGGTTCTGGTAGAAACCGTGGCCCTGACCAGCATAAGGGTTTTGCATTTGAGGAGACATCATTTGCTGATTCCCCATGAAGGACATAGGATGTTGGGCATTCATCATGTTTGATGGACTTTGGGACGGATTACCCCATGTTGGTCCTGATGGAAGAGGCATAGAAGTCTGTCCGGGGTTCCAATGGCTGTGGAAAGAGTTACCCCAGAACGACATTCCAGAGGATGGAACAGATCCTTGTGCTGAGTTCCAAGGTTCTGGTATATG
The DNA here is from genome assembly GCA_009831015.1 of Picea engelmannii. NCBI lineage: Eukaryota > Viridiplantae > Streptophyta > Pinopsida > Pinales > Pinaceae > Picea > Picea engelmannii. The sequence goes on from ML842106.1 coordinate 21,228, forward strand.
TGCCCCCAGCGTAGGAATAGTACCCTGTGCCAGTGTAAACTGTCCAAATATAGGTGTGCCCCCAGATTGGAAAGCAGTGGATGTTATGGTGTTATTACCAAACGTCTCATTCCAAAGAAACGATGACAAACCTACCGATTGAGTTTGCGCAGGTGTTCCTTGACTCCCGGCTCCAAAAGGACTTGTGTGTGCAGGCTACCCGGCGGACTGCTGATGCGATCCACCGAGCGAAGGGGACGAAGGAGGAATATGACCTCCAGCGTAAGGAAAAGCATTGAAAGGGACAAGAATTCCCCCAAGTTGACCTTGCAGAGGAGCATTAGAGCTCCCTGCCCCCAGACCCAAAGTCTAGAAAGTGGATGAAGTGAGTGCAGGACTAGTACCTGAACTAGGCATACCGTATGAAAATGGAGCTCCTGTCACACTAGGTGTGTAAAGAGGTGTGGCCATTGTGATAGATGGGGTCGGTCCACTATGCGATGTAGTTGCGGCCGAGACCATAGTGGCCCGGACCATCGACAAAGGTAAGTTAGGAGAAGCTTCTCCTGTGGTAGTAACAATGGCAGGAATGGAAGAAGTCCCAGAGGAAGTGATTTGTTCCATAACTGGGTTAGGCACTAACAGGCTTTTGTAAAATTGAATTGGCACAATAATGTCTGCCAAGTATCAGTGTTGGAGGTTTCAACCAATCCAATATTGGCGGTCGATTCCTCAGGGGGTTGTTCGGGATCAAAATCCCCGGTTGCTTCGAAAGACCCTTGATGGTCTAGCTTCCGCCTCAATGGTGGCGGGGGTGGCTCCAGTATAACCGGCGGCAGGCCCAGAAGCCTTCGTGACCGGCGGAGCGCTGAATCCTCCACTGTGTGAGAAGATTCACGACACGCTAAGGTATTCTACACGAACAAACAACAACACATACTAAAAGAAAGCCCCTAGAAGATAAATCAAGCAAGCACTAAACTAGTTGGAAGAACAATTACAACAACCAACACTAGAGAAACTTACCAGTGCAAGTGCAACTCGAATACGGAAGCACCCTCCGGGTATACTCTGCAAATCGTTGGTCCGATGTCCATCCTAGGTACCGCGGTATACCCCCGCAGTCACCTGTGTATGTCCCTAGAAAAGATTGGCAACTAGTTTTCCAGCACGTGAACAATCATCAGGCGGGTACAGTCGACAGTCGGGTAGACCACAATGAGCAGGGTATCAAGCCTGAAACCTATCAGGGGTATCGAGAGCAAATGGTCCGAAAGACAACTGAGGACCTTGAATAGATTTGAGACCCACGAAGCTCTGTGGCAAAAGAAAACGACGGAATTCCCTAACAGATCCTCTATATGTGTTCTCCACAACGCTGGGTCCAGCTTTGGAGGGGTTATCTCCGCTCCCTTTCCTTAAGCGACCTCGTGTTTAGCCCCTATGTTAGAGGGGGGTCCTGAATAACTTTTCGTAACTGGACTTCTACACTCCCTATTGACAGACACCAATGTTTGGTTTGGGTGGCCTTGGAGAATTTACTCTCCAACCTATTCCAAGGCCCTATTCCTGAGCTGGTGTATGCACCCTACAAACAGAAAAGTCTACTTGATTTTAATTAGCGTTGCTTTTAATGGGCTTTTTTAAAGTCACAAGGTGCGAAAGTGAAACTGATGGTGTGTAAAAAGACTCAAAGCAAAATGCACAAAAATGCTTGGAAACAAACTTTTTCTAAAATGCAAAACCAACAACTTTTCAATGAAAGACTTCTTTTCTTTTTTCAAATTTACTAAGATTTCATGCAGTAAATAACGAGAACTTTCACTCAGATCTGCGAGCTACTTATACTAGACATGCACTGCAAAACTTATGCAAAAAGACTTCTTTCCTAGCTACTGATGCAACAACACAATCTTCAAATCAAGAAGAAAATGAAAGAAATTTTATTTTATTTTATTGCAAAATAATGGAACAAGGAAAAATGATGACAAGAACAAAACCAAGAGGATGAAAAGAAAACTCTGGCTTAAAGCGCAGATCGCAAATAGAATCAGAGCACAAAAATGCAAAAAGGCAATCCGAACAACACCGATTCTAACACTTGCCTAAAAACCATAAAACATATATTTTTTCTCTTTTGTCTTTCTTATCAAAACATCAACTAACAAACACAGGCTAAGGATAAGATGTCCCAACCTGCTGACTGTGCAGCTCCAGACTCCAAACCCTGAAAATAGAACTTCTCACCACAAGAGGGGATGACTGCCCCACCCAGGCTGAAAGGCAACCAGACAGACCCGCGACTGTCACTGAGACAACACGCGGTCAACCGCGTGCTGAGCTATAACAGCACGCGGGTACCCTCACTCAGAGCTGAAGCAGCCCGCGGGTAGGTGTAAAATCTAAGAAAAAATCAAACACAGGAAGCCCAGACCTGAAAGAGGCCTCTGGTATTGACAACCAGGGTTTCCTAAAGGCTTGTATGCTTCCACTTCGACAGAAAAGGAAAATTTTCAAAAAACGAAAACAATTGCAAATAACAACCAAAACAATAAGGAAAACTAAAAACAAGACAATAAACCAATCAAGACCCAGACAGGATCCAAAAATCCCCCTGAGAAGGTAAACTTATGACAGGGAAGAGGAGACTGCCTCTTAAGCTTTCTGGTCTCTACACGCTACTGAAACCACTACAGCAGGCGTTGAAACGCGGGCTGTATGAGATTAGGGTGTGGGTTACCTGTGGGCAGGGCTTCTGTAGGCTGCGGGTACCTCTGTGTGTCCCGAGAATGAATGTCAAGCATCAGTCAAGGAAAAATGGTATTGATAACCAGGTTCCCTGCTAGCATTGATCTAACAGGTAACAAAATAAACAAAGAAACAAAAACTGAACTTCTTTAAACTACCCAAAAGATCTTTTAACCAAATCTAGAAACCCTAAGAGTAAATTATCCCCAGTGGAGTCACCAATTCTGTTGTGGGGTATTCTACCCTACGGACTAGCAAGCTAGGGATTTGAACTTGCATGCAGATCATGACCCTTCTTAAGCTTACTTTTAACCTTCTACCCAAATCTAAAACCCCTTTTCTCAGGCAAACATGGGAGGAATCAACTAACCTTTTTATCGATGGTTGAATTAGATCCTTCGTTGAGCTTTATCTCCTTGCTGCTGCTACTCCTTCCACAAAGCTTTCCTGCAATCAAGACAAAACTATGCATGTATGCTATTGATCTACTAGAGGGTTAGAGATTAAACACAAATCAAATAACATAGATAAGACTCATGTATTTGGGACAGGAAAAGTATCTTTTTCATTAATCTTAATATGAATCAACTTACAATGATTACCGAGACCGGCCACCGTTCCTCAATCCTGATCCTGGGCTCCTCCTCTTCTTTGTCCTCCAACTGCTTTGCTTGAATTCTCCTAAATCTTGAGGAAAGGCTAAAGGGTTGGGACAACAATGGACTTGGAAATTCTGGCAGAGTTTCTTTGCTATGATTTTTTCCTCTTCTTGAATAGTACCCCTACCCCTCCTTTTATAGGCTAGAAGGAGCTAGGGTTTTTGGCGAACTCTCGGCCATGCATGGCTGGGAGTTCCAGTTAACTGACAAAAATCTCTTCGTCCCGACGGAAACTTTCCTGATTTTTTTCTTTGTTAGGTAAACGCGGGTTGTAGTGGGCTAGCCCACGGTCACCCGCGTGTAGTAGAAGGCCATCAAGCGGTCCAACGCACCCAGTGAAAGGTTAGGGTGCGGGTTGCTTGATTTAAGTGGTTTTGTGAGGTTTTATTCAGCATGGCTTTGGCTAGGAAGAGGCATGAGTTGGCCTGATGCCAGGTAAGACTGTATGGTGCATTTTAGGGTTATAACATCCCTTCAGGAGAGGATGGTCATCCATCATAATATCTCAGAGTGATGGTAGATCATATGATATCGAGGGAGCCAAGTTTTTTCCATACATTTTTGGACATGATGCATGTGGATTCACCCTCATCAATGGTGCAACGATGAACTGTGATGTTCCTGATTTTTACCAGTAATTGAAAAGTGACCAGAGCAAGGAGACAGGGTTCTCCACTATCAAGATCAAAGGTGATGAGGTGAGTATCAGCAGGGTCGACTGCCCCTAGGGTGGAAAGTAACAAATTCCATTGAGTAGGAAAGGTTTGAAGGACTTCTAAAACTGACATGGCAGCGGGAGATTGTGCCAAGTCATTGACCAGACTATAATTGTGTGTCAACCTAGCCTGAGGGTTGTTGACATTTTGTCATAATGGGATGTGAGAAATACGAAGGGGTGGTTTGATATTAGGGTGAGGAATCATCAAAGGTGGTCCAGTGGTGACTGGGGCTACTTCCAAGGTAGTGGGAGTGGAGTCAAGGGGTGCGTTGTATTGACGACTGCGTGTTTGTAGAAGGACTTATTTCTTGCTAGTGAGGAGGATAGTGTGATCTGTAGGAGTCTTTGGGTTTGGATACTGTCCCATTTGTGGTGGGGAAGGATGCATCTCCTATTGTGTGTTCATCACCCCTTGGTGTGGTATGGGGTTTTGTAACACAACTGGGGGGGTTGCTGCACATATTGTTGTGGGGCCTGCTGGGGAGAAGGAGGTACTGAGGGACGTGGTCCATTTCTAGATTCTTTCATCCATTTAAAGTAAAAAAATTTAGGGAAATCATGGGTATAATAGCCATACGCACCGCAAAGGGCACAAGGGAAGTTTGTCCGAAGATTTTTTTTATTCTTCCCTTGGCGTTTGTTGTTATTGCCCGCTTGGGAGTTCTAGTTCCCCTGATTCTGGTTGACCCTGACAAGTTGGTTATGTTGGGGGTGGTTTTGGTTCCCTCGTGGTCTTGGATTATTATTGTTTTGGTTTTTTCCTTTCTTTTTGGTATTGTTCGACTGATGGGTCGGATTAACCATATCCTTCTGTTCAAAATTTTGATATTTCTGAACGGGAGAGGGCTAAACAAAATTAACCCCAGTGTGTGGGTGTCCTGGTGATGGAGCCATGGGATGTGGAGGGCAAGGAAATGGAAAGTATGGATTATTTGGTGGTAATGATCTATAAGATACATAGGAAGGCACGACACTTTCATTAGTGATTAGGGTGTAAGCAGATGTAGAGGGGGTACCATAACTTGGTTGCACCATTGGGTGTACTGTGGGTGTCGTTGGGGTTCCACTTATGGGTGGAGGGAGGACAATAGGATATGGTTGTTGATAAGGGGGAAGAGGATAATTAGGGGGTCCTCCATATACCGAAAAATATTGAGGTTTTCCATACATAGGTGGTTGTTGGAGGTGTGAATTGTGGTGTGTAATGGTACTAATCAATCCATCTGCTAAGTGAGACATCCTAGGTTTTGTTGATGGGAGAAATTGACCATTCGTGAACTAGAAGAATAGATCCAGTCCAGGGTTTTCTAAATAACCCAAGCCATTTAGTGTAACCTATTCTAATGGGTTTAATGGCTCCATTATCCAACTAGGGTTCTAAAGTTAGAAAAATGAAATAAACTAACTAAAGAAAAGATTCTAACAATCGACACAATAATTACAAATATTTATCTAAGAATGTCAATATACAAATGATTATGAATAGTTCATATATAGTTTACAAGATTTGCATGAAATCTTGCGAAAATGATTGTTTGATAAAGTTTAAGAATCAAATATGAACAACACTTCTTTTTGTTTTTTTTTTAAAGATATTAAACGAATAAATACTAAATGAATACGATTGAAACAGTGACACAAAAACAGTCAAAGCTAATTAATGTAATCATTGTTTCATTCATAAACAACTTAACACATAGAATAATCTGTAGCTGATCAACGAAACTAGTATTGTCTTTCTGTGTTGTATGAGCTCCTGCATGTATTGTTGTTAAGGGAAACCTATAACATAACAATACTAGCACTTCTAGAATACATTCAAAGAAGTATTTTATATTGGAGTAAATTAATAACAACAGGAAGACAACTAATTAAAAATCATGTGATCTTAAGATAATCAATATTTAAGAATGAAACAAAACTCAATTCTGAGTATTGATATTATCCATCATTTAACATTAGAAATAAATTCTACAATAATCAAATGATCGATTGATCACACATAAAAAATGGAATAAGAAATTATGGACAACATATAACATTTAATTGTATGAAAACACCATATGATGACAAGCTAAAGCTAAAATCAACCATAATAACATTCTCATAATACAACAGTAATGAAAGAACGAAATGAAATAAGCATCACATAGGTCTAAAGGCAAAGATGAATTGTTTTCTCATATTCTTTCTCAAAATCACATGCCCATATTGTAGTCTTGGAATTCCATATTCTTCTTTAAAAATACTCATCCATTCTCCCAGAGATTCCAACCATCCATTACTCTATTTGAAAAGAAATAAAAAGTTTACAAAATAAATAATACACAAAAGAGAAAGGATTAAAATCCTCCTCTCCATTTCTTGGATCCTTTTGGCTCTGATCTTTCTCATATATTTATACAATGAATGAACAGTCTAGGCGTCATTATTAATTTTCTCCACCTAAAATTTGTCTCATAAAAAGACATCAATATCTCTCAAATCGTGCATGTTTTTGGGAAAATATTTACGGGGAAGGTAGATGGGTCCATTTGGGTTCTGGGTTTTCAACGATTTCTTCAAATTCTTCACGGTTTGGCTGCAATCAATTTTTCAAAATTGTTTGTCTGATCTTGACGCCTTTCCAAATTTTATTTGTTGTTGCTCATAAAATTATTTGTAGCAATCCAAAATTATTTTTGGATCAATCATCTTGAACGTATTTGGATAATAAAATCAAGCCATGATCAGATCCATATCAAATATTTGATGATAGAGACATGTGAAACAAAAAGAAACCTAAATTAATAACCTAAAAATTGTGAATAAAACAAAATCTAGAAAAATAAAAAAATGAATTTAAACTAACTATAACTTATAAACAAACATTGTTTATAATTTGCTTTCAAATATGATCCTAAAATTTTAGAAGCTTCAAGTTAATGGAGAAGAGAAAAATATTTATTTTGGTTTTTTACAAAATCAAACGAATGATAGATAATTCTTTTATTATTATTATTTTGAAATGAGATGTGAAATGAAAAAAGAATTTAATTAATTAATATCACCAAATGATTTCATGAAAATGAGAAACCAACCAAGATATTATTTGATGAAGTATTGAACCCATTATTCAAAATAGTCAAACTTACTAATGAGCAAAATAATGAACACATAATCATAATTTAAACAAAAGTAAACATTTGATAAAAATTAACGTTTTTGTTTAAATTGAGATTTTTATGCTCGTTTCTAACTTTTGACATATACTCTTGTAATGAGTGATTCATACTATAGTGAATGTATTAAATTTGTCTCAAAGCAAGCCAAGGCATGTAACTATTTGAAAAGGTTGATTTTGTAGCTCATTATAATTATCAAGATTATAATAGGGGCCCTTTAAATTTTGTAAAAATATAAGGGAGTTGTTGGGGCCCAACAGGTTTGTCCTGGTCGAATGGCACGGGTCTCAGGGTGTCAGGTAGTATTGTATATAAGTATCTTGATTGTGAATAAATGAGTTCGAACTGTTGATCCTTGTTGATGGCTTCTTATTTCAATTGGGGGAAGGTGGAAGCTACATCATTGGCAAGGAGGGAAACAAGTGATTTGAGAAACCAATTGAGGCATTGTTGCTTGGTGGCTTCTTCTTTGCATAGACTATGTCATCAACGCTATTCATGAATGTGGTCAGTGATGTGTGTAGCAGATTTTTTTTTAAACTCAGAGAGTAGTTCAAGACCATTGTCATGACGGATTGGTAGTTGAAAGAATTTCAAAAAATATTTGGCCAAAGATTCAAAGGTCACATGGGACCCAGATTTTTCTTCTACATACCACTTGGTTGATGGGCCAATGAGCGTGCATTGAAATAAACTCGACCAAACAGAGTCGTCCATGATGTTGTTTGAATATAACCATAAATTGAAGCTCGTGATATGGTTGGTCGGGTCGTCTCCCACTTTTAATTCAGACTTGGGAATGTCTTAAGGGAGTTTGGTAGGCATTGTGGGCCATGTGGGGTCATGCAAGATAGGATCATTGGTGAGCTTAGTCATATTCGATATTTTGAGGGAATCCAAGTATGGAATTTGTGGTGGCGGTGGAGGGTTAATTCTCATCATGGTGGGAATGTTTTGTATACCTGACCCATGAGGAGGGTTAGTTCCAACCATGGTGTGAGTGTTGTGTATCCCTGACCCTTGAGGGGGGCTAGGTGCAGTTGTACTTCCTCCTGGGGAAGAAGTGTGCCCCCTGCTTCCTTTTAAAGGAAAGTGGGTGGATGGTTGACCTTGGGAAGTGGACCCAAGTAAAGTGGAACCAAGAAAAGAGGATCCAAAGAAAGTAGAACTCACAAGAGTGTGAAAAGGTGGAGTCGATGAGTTGGCAAGACTAGGAACTCCCCCTAGAATGGGAGGGAGATTTAGCAAGCATCTAGAACGACGAGGATTCTGTGGGTCCCCTATGATGTCCGACTAGCCAAGTGGATGTGTGAAAAATGGTGATGAGAGAAATAAATGAACAAGAGTCTTTGTCTATGATTTTTTGAACCTTTACAATGTATTTCACAATTGCATGTAATCAGAAGAGCATCATACATAAATCAATTGATAAAGAAGCATACATGTGGGTAGGTGGTTTTTGTCCACGTGGGAGAATAAATAAAACAAAATGCTCGTGTCCTAAAAGATGTAACATCCTTCCTCTCAAATAGCACTGGACCTTCCAATAGCATTCAAAAGTGGGGTCTGAAGCCACCAGAAGAGGAACTAGTGAAGGATGGAGTAATCAGTTATAATGAGGGTTAGAGGGTGCATATCTCGAAAGATCTGGTGATATTTCCCAGTAGCCACACAAAATCCGATCAAGGTGCAATTGCATCCCACAATTGTCACTTGGGTAGATGTCCTAAAATTGGTCACTAGGTACCGCGATCAAAGTGTGACATTTAGATTTTCAGCCTAAGAAATGGGTCATGGACTGGATCCCATCCAAGAGGTGGGTGCCTCAAGGGGGGATGCACAGAAAAACCAGACCTTAGCCTTCAACCCTTCACGGGTATCTCCCTGCCTCATGTTGTAGGAACACTTGAATTGGAGGATTTAAAGTTCCCTATTTGACAAATTCTATTGTTTGAAGATGTGAGAGAAAGATAACGGGGATTTATTTGGATGCCTATCCCCAAGATCCTACGTAGTCTAAAAAATTTATTTGGCACCTCCTGTGGAGGAAAACTTAGTGAGTTTTTAGAAAAAATTTAGATGTTGTTTTTTGAGATATTGGGGGTGTCAACCAATATTATTGAATTTAAGTGGGAGTGGATAGTCTCGTCAAGAAAAATGGGTGGGGCATTTCATAATCTCTTTGGAGGAAACTTACTTCAGCTTCCATGATTTTCTAGATGAAGCTATGTGAGTGAGTAGTGACTTTGTCTGTGAAAAAGTGAAAGTCTGCCAAATTTTTAATAATTTAGTGTCACCTTGTTGCATGTGTACTTCGTGTAGTCCTTACAAGTCTTGATTACCTAATTTACTAAATTCCATTGGTACAACCTTGCGGAATTTTAAAGTCCCTAGAGAACTATCATGTGAACATATGAGTCCTTACTAATACTTTAACTCCCTAGTGTGATTTAATCTAAGAAAGCTTCAAAAATATCCTATATTGTGGACATGTGGGCATGTATGGGCTCGTTACAAAACCTTTAAACTTCCCTAGTGATTTGACCTAAGAAAGTAAATTCAAAACTATCYTATCTTTGTAGCATGTGGGCATGTATGGGCCCTTTACAATTTTAAGATGTGTTTGAAAAGAAACTAAGAGGAGTTCYGAGGGGGCTATTGTCCTCTCTTAAATATTTTGTCTTTAAGGGAGATGAAATTTTCYCTTAATYGTTTTTCTAATTCTCAAGATCGCTTTGTAGCGCGAGAGACRAGCATACTCAAAGATTGACGTTCAAATTCTAGTACCAATGAAAGTAGTTATATTTGTGATGGAGAATGATTCCAACTTATSTTTAATCAAAGCAAGCCATCCGTGTGGAAAAATGAAARAAAARAGAGGATAAATATGGATTTTAACCCCCTAAGTGTCTATGTTTTGACTAACCCTTCATGTGGAGAGGGAATCTAAGTGTGGTGCATATTACAATTTGCATAGAATCAAACTTAAGAAGGCTAYGGGCCTCTAACAAATCATAAAAAACCCTTACAATGTATGATTTTCTAGACAGATGCACGGGTCATAAAGTAGACAAGGGCACATTGGGCGCCAATGCACAAATGGAAAATTACCTTTTGGCATAGCGCGCAGAATGTGCTGAGAAACATAGTGGGTTTGGCACATGTGCTCAGAAGATGCGACTGTGGGTTAAAAAACCCATGCACTTTCTATTACATGGCCTTGAAAGAAATTTCAGATGAAATTCTCTCAACTCAGCTCTAAATTTAGCTTTTTGCAGGCATTCTTGGGCTAGTTATGGTTTTTTCAAGTTAAATAAATCAAAATGAAGTGCTCAAACAACTCAAATGCGAGGGAAATTGATACCAATCCCCAGTGGAGTCACCAATATGTTGTGTCCCTTTTGTCGCCTAAATGATAAAAATATGGATGCTTACAAGTCCAGTTGGGTTAGTTGGACAAGACAACAATGATTGCAAGAGTTAGAAACATAAATCATAATAAATAAACAAAGAACTAAACTAATAACAATAAAACAAACTAAACTAGATTGCATAAGGGAAATAGAACAAAAATTAAACAACATGCATGCCACCAATGGATAATTTGTATTAGTGGGAAAGCACCAAAGAGAAAGGGAGACTTATGGGTCTCCTTTTCCTCCAAGGGAGGGATGTTGAACCTCCAATGATTGAGCTATTCTTACAAGTAACAAACTAAAAGGAAATGGTGAAGAAATTCAAATCCCATCCACTTAAGAGGTGATGTGAATGGATAAATGAAATGGTTCTTGTATGATCTTGATGAGAAAAGAGGATTTTGCAAGAGAATATAGACAACATAACAATACAAATGAATTCCTTGAAAATATAGTGCACCCATGGCCTCTTTTTATAGAAAATCTTTGAGGCATTATTCAACTAGTCTTTAGTGTGAACAAGGGGCTCTTTAGGGCACCCTTAGGTCTTTGACCATCCCCCCACTCAGATTCATCTCGGATTTGGGTGTCAAATCAACTTGGGAGATGAACCAGAAGTGGGTGGAAGGCTAACCAAAATCATAAATGTGTCATTCTAAGGTGTGCATGACTTTTTGCGTCCACAATCGTGTATATGTACTTTTTCGGTGTTATTCGACTATCGCACGTGCACACACTACCTTTGTATACTTAGCGCATGTTGATGTTCTAACTAGTTGTATAGTTTTGTGCCCTTTGGAAATGCATTTTCTGAGCCATGGATGAACTAATGGGTGTTTTGAAGATGTTGGATTCATGTAACCATTTGTGGATGAAATTTTAGTGATAACAATGGTCACATAAGCAGAGGGAGCTAATGGTCATTAATCCCTTTTCATATTTTCGGGAGTCGGGGAGTCAGGGGTGGCTCATACATCGAAGTCCCGACATGTGAAGTCTCGAAATTTTTTTTGCGTAGGCACACAGTCACAGCCTGTGGTCGCATGAGAGAATGAGCTTGCACTTGGTTCTTAGTCATGTAGGCAGAGTTTCATAATAAGACCTGTGGTTATAAGTGTCAAAGGTTACAACATGGAATCAAGGAGCCATTTCAGCTCAAAGGAATTTTAAACGATCCTTAGACCGGGAGGTCAATGGACCCTACCAAGGAAGAGGTAGGGGGTCTACATTAAAAACCATTGACCATCTTACATTTTTACTTTTTTATGTATGCTTACCACTATTTAAATACATACAACTATCAAAAACATTGTCGAGATAGTCCACATTTACTGAAGCACTTGTTCATTTATTATTCTCACTACCACTTGCACACATCTACATATAGTCCAGAATCATAGAGGAACCAAAACATCCCCATCGTTCTAGAAATTTGAGAAACCTCCCCCCAATATTGGGAGGTGTTCTCAATTTGGCTAACACATCATCACAACAATCACACACACCAGAGAGTGCCATTGTTTTAGGAGTATCTTTTCTTGGATTCACCTTGCTAGGCACCACTATCTAGAACAATCCACCCATCTTGTATCCCTTCCTCTTTAGTAATTAAATCTCCAATCATCAAACACCATGGGAGGACCAAAAAACCTACCATATATACCCACATCCTCTTCTCCCTAGTTAGGACAAACTTGGGCCCCCTCTCCTATTTATAATGATCATCCACCACAAAAAAATAATAAGAAGAGAAACACCAACTATCAACACCCATGGTATGTGGGAAATGCCTATATAGATTGGATACTCATAGTAACCACCATAACTATAATCAAACCAAGAATATATGTACCACCCATACATGGACTAATCACCCTTTCCCATTTTGTGAGATCTATGGTCACCCATCCCATTAGTTCCCTGAACTCAATCTAGAGCTAGTCCAAGCAGTTTTTTTGGAGTGCACGCAACACAATAAAATTAGTGGTTATCCTTACACTACTTCAACAATCCCCTTTCCCTAACATGCATCCATTAATCCATCAGGTGAGGTTCCATGCAACTCTACATAATTTTTTACCCCTCACATGGGTAACCCCCCCTCACACCCAATTTACCTCATGGTTGAGGTTCAATCATGTATACTTGGGGGAATCCCTTCCACCTCTAGTACCACAATGTCTACTAGATCTTATCCTTGTAAGGAAAATGGAAGTGTATACCCACACCCATCACAGTCCATCACCCTTGATTGGGATCAACTTATCTAATAATGATTTCCATCTTCTACCCCATTTCAAATATGAGTCATCATTACAAACTATTCAGTTTATCGATGTATAATAGATGATGGGGAATCCTCATGTATTATGTCCTCATCATCTTGGACACAAATATGATCCCCTCCTCTTATCCCATCGATGATTGAGTTAAGATCCTTTGATGGTAGACATTGTTCCCCATTAGGTATATTTCCTAATATCCCCATTGAAGTAGGTGGTAAGACAATTTTGATCCATGTTACTATCATGACTAGTCTGATGGATTACAATATTCTTTTGGGCCATGATTTCATCTATTCCATGAATATTATGGTTTCTTCACTCTTTCGATTCATGATATCCCCACATGAGGGATGCATTATCACCATCGATGAACTCTCCTACATTAATACCCCCCACATCATTCTCTTAATAGAATATCACCTAATGTTGCTCACAATGATTCCATGCACTATGTTTCCACTTCCACTAGTCATACAACATCGAATCTCCCTAAAATGCATCCCTTGCTTCTAGAACCACCTCTTCGCCACTTGGGGTTAGAGGCTCAGAAAATTCATTCATTCTTTGGGGCATCCATGCATTTGTTTTCCCTGATCCAAAAATAAACTATGAACTCTCAACTACATTCTTCCAAAAAGACGAAGAATTATTTGAGGCCACTACTTGTTTTAGTGATTCTAGTAATAACCTCCATCTAGGTTATCCTATCTACTACTACTAGGTTCCTAACAATTCAATTAATGTACCCTATAATATTATCTCCCTTTATAAGGTCATTACTCCCTCTTAAATAAGATAATATCTTGTCAATGGTAGGGATGTCATGGAATCCAGTACAATGCTAACCAACCATGCCCATATAGGAGATGTTTCCACATAGTTTAAAGTCCCAAACCCCGTAATGGATATCACAAAAAATAATGGATCTGATTCACTATTTCAGATCCTCTTTTGTGGATGTCTAACTTTAAACTGCCTATTGTTATACCTTTGGTCCATAATATTGGGTATTTGGAAAAACCCCTTCCCCTAGTCCTCATATCATAATACAAGAGGCAATACCACTCCCCACCTTGATCCCATAAGACCTATCTCTAAACACAACACCAAATCACAATATACCCTTCATGAGAACCATTGTAGCATCACATTGTGTCTAGTTCCCCCAGACATCATGTGATTACAAGCCACATGGCCTAATCAGAATGATCCACCAAGATAGTTTCATTACTTCACGTGGCCTTCAAGGAGTGCCTTTTCAGGAACCCATCATTCCTTGGCCTCCCTTAGGGATTTCCTTTCTTAGAAGCCCATATTTTCATGGCCTCCTTCAGGGAGTGACTTTTTTATGAACCCATCATTCCTTAGCCTCCCTTAGGGAGTTCCTTGTTTGGGAACCCATAGTTCTCTCACCTTTTTTAGGGAGTTCCTTTTTCAAGAACTCATTTTTTTTTGGCATCCATTAGGGGGTTCCTTGTTCGGTAACCCATGGTTCGCTGGCCTCCTTCAAGGAGTTCCTTTTTCAAGAACCCATTATTATGTGGCCACCCTTAGGGAGGGCCTTGTTTAGGAACCCATGGTTCCTTGGCCTCCTTTAGGGAGTCCATTTTATTAGGAACCCATCGTTCCTTGGAATCCCTTAGGGACTGCCTTGTTATGTAACCCATGGTTCCTTGGGCTCCTTCAGGGAGTGCATTTTTTTAGGAACCCATCATTCCTTGGCCTCCCTTGGGGACTGCCCTTTTCAAGAACCCATATTTCTTTGGCCTCATTCAGGGAGTTACTTTTTTAGGAACCCATTTTTCTATGGCCTCCCTTATGGAATGCATTGTTCAGGAACCCATGGTTCCCTATCCTCCTTTAGGGAGTTCCTTTTAAATAACACATTGTTTCTTGGCCTCCCTTAGTGAGGGCCTTGTTCAAGAACCCATGGTTCCCTGACATCCTTCAGGGAGTTCCTTACTCAGGAACCCATCATTCCTTGGCCCCCCTTAGGGATTTCTTTTTTTAGAAACTTAGTGTTCCCTGGCCTCTCTTAAGGACTGCATTTTTCTAGGAACTCATCATTCCCTACCCTCCTTACTTGCCCAAAATTTGGTGAGTTTCTTTCCTTGCTAAAGAAGTTGTCATGCTTAGCTTGTTGAAGGTTGTCATGAACCTATTTCCAGAGGGGTTGGATATGTTCAACCAATCTAGATTCTTTATCTAACTGATTGTGTGAGTAATCTGTTGGTGAATATTCAACATGAAGAGTATGAATGTTATGATCCAAATGCTCAAAATATCATAAAATTACAAAAGTACACACCATGTACAAAATGTCAGCATGGAGCACAACTCCAATATAGATAAGTTACACAATAAATCCTTAAAGAATAGGGGAACCCCCTCCAAATAACCCAATACCATTCCTACTTCATAATTCACATGTCAATAATGAATACATGATCTCTTATATATAGCTATTCACACTTGCACATGAGGCCCCTTTATCACTATGTTGACCCTATTACATATGTATTTACACATTACATGTAAATTTAGGCCCATATGTGCCCACCCTTAGGGTCATATAATATACATTTAGCCATATATATGGCTCCCTTGGGTCATAACATAATACCCTCCTTCAAAAAGATTTGTCCTCAAAGCTTTGCATTTAAAGGCTTCACATGTGATGAAACCAATTAATATGATTTTTTTATGTTCCTTCTTTCTTCATTCCATTTTGGATGATATATTCATCCAAAATCAATTATTTTTAGTCTTAATTGTTGGTTTCCAGTTGTTGAATAATTTTCTTTCCTTTGATTCCATGTATTTGTGTTGAAGCTTCTCCAATTTGTAGTCATTGTTGGTCTCTAATAATAGCTTGTTGAAGACTATTTTGATGATCCCTTATTCCATGAATATTGATAAGTATTCCATATTCTTCCTTCATAATGTTGATATCATCCTTCTTGTCTTCCTTGAAATGTTTTTTGGTAATGAGGGTGTCGATACGGTTTCACATTTGATGGTCTTCCTTCACTCTGCACATGCATTTCATCTATCTTATTTTCAGCAACAATGGAATCATCGATCATCTTTGCTTGGTATTTTATTACTCTATCCTTAGAGATAATACCATCATATTTGGAATGTACATCCTCTAGATGGAGTTCAACTTATTCAAGTATCTTATGTTGACCTTCTTGAATCTTGTCTTCTTTCTCCTTTTAAAGATGCAATGTGATCCTATCTCACAAATTCTGAGGTCCTTCTTCAATTTTGTCTTGCATTTCTGACTTTACCTCATCTGTATTTAAGGATTCCTCAACCTTCTTTCAAATTTCCTCCTACAACCTTTTGGTAGATTCTTCATCCAATATTCTTCTTTCTTCTTTATTTTGACAATTCTTCTTTTATTCTTCCAATCTCTTAACCTCATCCAATAGTTTTTTATTATGGCTTCGTAATCTACATAAATATTCATCTTTCTTTTTCAAATCTTCTCTTGATCCATATTTTTCCCACTTTCCTTTTCTATTATTTTCTTTCTTTAGGTTCTTAACCTCTTTAATGAGTGATTCATTAAGGGATATTATCTTAGATAGATCCTCGCCCTTCTTCTTAATCTCTTCCTTTTATTCTTTTAATTCATCTTGAATTCTATACAATTCCTTCATTTTTGTATCCCTAATCCATTTATCTGAGAAGA
Organism: Picea engelmannii; assembly: GCA_009831015.1. Taxonomy (NCBI): domain Eukaryota; kingdom Viridiplantae; phylum Streptophyta; class Pinopsida; order Pinales; family Pinaceae; genus Picea; species Picea engelmannii. The sequence continues at coordinate 37,897 of ML842106.1, forward strand.
GTTTTTCAAATTCTTCCCATGTGCAGTGCCATCTAGTATTTTGATCATCACTCATCCACCACTTCCAAGCTTCATCAAAAAAATAATCTCTTGCTTTCCTAGGATTCATATTATATTCTTTTACCAACCTCAACCATTCCATAGTATTGATTTCATCTTTATATTCATCTCCTATAAAATTAGGTAATTACATTGATTCTTAATTGAGGTCTAACCCCAATCCTTGAATTCTAAACTTAGTATATTAAGGACAAGTGTCTTAGATAGTGATAATCCTTGATCCAATATTCTCTTCTATGTTTTATATTTCCAATGTATTTTTAATTATCTCAATTGAACATTCCAATCAAAAGTTATGATAGTTTTAAGTGAACATACCTTTCAAACCCTGATTTGGAGCCTGCCCTCTTGGCCAAACTTACTTCTAATGTATCTCTGCAATTTTGGCCCTTATTAGTATAAAATTATGACCAGTCCTTTGAAATTTATTCGCTGCAATTCTATGGGTATGACTAAAATTGGATGTGCCAAGTGGAAGTCATGGTAACTTCCCCACACCTTGTTGATTTTTGTCCTTTCCAGGATATCTCACTTGTATAGAGTGCCGCGCAAAAAACGATTTATATAAAATTATGAACATTGTATTCTAAATACTACATATTTTCCACTATCCAATGAAACTAGTCTCACTCAATTTGGATACTATAGGAAGAATTTATGATTGTTTTACCTGGAACACCTACTTGAGACTAGTCAATAGGACTAGTCAGATACCCTATATTACATAGGGTGTATCTAGAAATGTAAGATGACCCATAAGATGAAATTTTTATCAAAGATAACTGAATAATTTCTATGAATAACCTTTCTATTTCAATGTATAAAACATTATATAAAAATATTTATAGTAAAAATTTTGAGATGACTAAATTCAGGATGATTCCAGAACCCTATCTTACACAGGCTATATCTCCAAAAGTATAAGGGCTCAGGAGCTTAAATTTGAACCCAACATACCTTGATCCATATAATAAATATCCTCCAAGGGGTTCCTTCGAAAATGTCGTAAAAAAAAATTTATAGCAAAAATTACAAGGTATCTCATATGTATCACCGAAACCCCAAGAGACCTTGAGCTCTAATACCAAAAGTTATGATCCAAATACTCAAAATATCATAAAATTACAGAAGTAGACACCATGTACAAAATTTCAACGTGGCACACAACTCCAATATATATAACTTACACAATAAATTCTTAAATAATAGGGTAACCCCCTCCAAATAACCCAATACCATTCCTACTTCACAATCCACATGTCAATAATGAATACATGATCTCTTATATATATCTATTCACAGTTACACATGAGGCCCCTTTATCACTAAGCTGACCCTATTACATATGTATTTACACATTACATGTACATTTAGGCCCATATATTCCCCCCTTGGGGTTATATCATATACATTTATCCATATATATGTCCCCCTTGGGTCATAACAATGAAGGGATCTATTATTATTTTCCTTGACTAGGCAATTTGGAAGCACCCCTCTAGGTGCAGTAAGAATATCTTTGTGTTATTCTTAAATATTGTTGATCTAATTTTATTGGTTAGAAGGGTCTTTGGAAGAGAATGTAGTGGTTTCAGTGTCCTTCTCTTCTGAACAGATCATGAAGAGGATAAAAGTTGTGGTATGAGAGATTACTTTGCAGTATTTTTTTGTTGGGACACTAGTTATAACTACCTATGGTATCCTTTAGAGATAGCACCCCAAAGTAACAATGAAACTACGAGATCTAGAATCATAAATAACATGATTCTTCCAAATATACAGTTGGCCTAAAATAACATCACATACTTCCAGTGGGGCAACATCACATAGTAACTCATCCTTGAAGGGATTGATGTCATAGGACATGAGACACTGTTGGCTGACGTGAAGACATTGTCTTTGGTGAAACCTCTCGATGTTGTATGGTTGCGGGTGTAGTGTTGTTGAAAAATCTTATTTCTGGATAACCTTTTTTGAGATGAGGTTATTTTGGCTTCCACTATCAACAATGAAATGTAGTGGGGTACCCTTCACCCACATATATGAATGGAAGAGGCGCTCCCCCTCCTCAAAATCCTTTGGTTATTCCGACTAGATTGTTGTGGTCATGACAATAGTAGTGGTTTCTACATCAATGACCTGTCTCTATTTATTTTTTTATTAATAAGGATCTGAGTTGCATCTTGTCTCTGTTTCTTTGAGCTTGGACACCATTGACTTTTTCATGCGACATTCATCGGTGTTGTGCCAAGGGATTGTTTGGAAGTCACACCACTTCCCATTGTCCTTGTTTGTCTTCCCCTTCCCATTATTTTTCTGTGGCTTGGACTGGTTGTCTTGAGATTGGATGTTTTGTGAGTTAGGTTTTACTTTACCATACTTTGGTTGTTGCATATTTGCAGACCCGAAATCCTTCTTGTTCTCCTGCTTAAATTTCTTCTCGATTTTGACAACATATCGATAAGTGGCTCCCAGTGATGAGATGATAAGAAATGCCATTTTGGTTTTGATGTACCTATGTAGATACTTGCGGCATTTTAGAACCAAATGTTGCTTGGAATATTTTATACCCAGCTTGGTGCGCAAGGTATGGAAGGTATTTGTCAACTCCGACATTGTTTGGTCCTGCTCTTAAAGAAATGTGGTCCATCTCACATATTGGTTGTCATAGAATAGGGTAATATTGTTCCTTGACCACATCCGTAAAACAATCATGAGTGGGCTCAGCCCTAAATATTCCTAACTCCTCTATGGAAATTTTTTCCCAGTAATTTTCCCACCACTATTTGACATGGAGGATAGCCTTAAGGAGCGCAAAGGTAATATTTTCTCTCTCGAAAAAATTGTGGACAAAGAAATAACCTTCTATAATATTTAACCACTTTCACAAAGCATCCTCATCTATCTGACCTTCAAACATAGGAATATCTAAATTGAATTGTACCTTGAAATGGGTGGTGCCTCCAAAGTGGCTTCTTGATGAAGATGTGTCTTCTATTATCGACAGTCATCGAAGGACTTGGGAAAAGTTATCCATCATTTCGTCCCTCTATTGCATGAGGGCTTCCTCAATCAAAATATTATTAGAATATTCTATTTCCGTGTCTCTTTTTTTTTCCATGGGAGGCTGGTTAGGTTGGTGTGAGTGTTTTTCCTTAAGAGAAACTAGATCGAGACCCAACTCTCTATACCTTGACCTCATCGAGGACATGCACTAAGAAATGACAAGGAGCAACCTTCTTTGATACCACTGACCCGGATTATTTTTATAAATAAATGAAGGTAGATATATAATAAGGAAATATACAAAGATATTTCACTAAACATAGAGACACAATAATGCACAAATTTAATTAATGAAAGGAATCTACCAAAACTGTAAAAATACATAGTGAATGAACTCGCTAGAATGGTGGCATCTTATCTATGAGAAGAGATGTTATGGATACATTCATTCACAATATTATTAGGTTTAAAATGAGGCTCCAAACACCTTTTTAACATAAAGAAAATAAAAAACCCTAACCTCGGAAGATGAAATGCCAAACGGTTTGCAGGCCCCGATGGGGATAGTTAATACGTCAACTTCCCTAGGGTGTAAATTTTGCATATAATCTCTGTTTTCAGTGCACAATAGCTCATTGGAAAGGTCTACCTGACAAGAATACATTTTTACTAGGACTAAGCTAGAGCCTTCAACTATTTCCTAGGCCCCCAAACGTAAAAAAAAAAACCATCGTTTAGGGCCTCTAAACAACCCTGGAATTTTGGGACCCGAAAAAATGTAGAAAAAATGCTAAACTGGAAAAATGTATCTAGATCCAGTGGAATAGGTGGATCGACAATGATATCCATATGCATCAATAAATATGACCAAAACTATCTAAAATACCCACAATGTTTTGTGCACTTCCAACAAATATAGTGCACGCACTTCCAAGCTAGCCAAAAAAACTCCAAATGTGTGTAGTGCATGACCTGCATGATTGTCCATGAAGAAACTTGTGTGGATAAAAAAATGGTGCATTTATGAATTTGGTCAGGCCTCAACCACTTATAGGGTGAATTAATTCAAGACAAGACCCCACGATCGACCCAAAATCTCGCTTTGTGATGACAGAAAAGATGGGATGTACCTCTAAAGGTCTCCCATTCACACTTGGAACAAGTTATGAAATACCTTATTATGGTTCTACAAATAGATGTCCATTCTATGTACAAAAGGAATAAGTTCATTGCATTTTTATGCTGCTCAAATACTCTTGGAGAAAACATTTTTTCTCTTAAGAATAACTTGGGCAAGTATAACATAGGGAAACATTTTCAACTCTTGGAATGATTTTCCATGTAGATCTTCACCATTTTCAAGTAAAAATAGGAGAGTAATATCTCTACTTTGAGGGATTCAAGAGCCCTCCCTAGGAGGAATAGGGGATTCATAAATCTGATATTTATCCTCTTAGTGTTCTCAATTTCAAAGACCAATTTCAAGGACCATTCTTTGTTGAGTAACCATTATTTGTGTTCAATTTCATGCATCCTTTGTTAATATTTTCTTAGTTTAGTTTCCATTATTTATTATCCTTATCTTTCTTTATTTCTTGCTTTCTAGCTTGTGGGTCAGCTAACCTACTAACCATTGTTCTATGTTTCTTTGTTGTATTATCAAGGCAATCAAAGGAGTATCTTTTTGCCCACCCTTGTGACCAAAATACCCAAGAACTAATAAAGAATTATAAAATACCCAATTATAGTTATTTAGCACCCCACTTCTTCTATTACATTGTACTTCCTATATACATGAGGATGGATAGTTGAACTTCCTAATTACATTACCTTTCAATTTATAACTCTATAGATTCCCTACTGTAATACCCCAAGGACGAGCCCCAATCGTTTTATGAATTGTAAACATGTTTTGTAGGTTAGTGAGCCGAGCAATTGTAAGCTGGTAAGCTTATGTGTTAATAGGCCGAGAGCCTAAGTATTAAAAGGCTAGGAGCCTGTTTTGTACATGTAAATATTCATAACATTAATATAAAAACATTGTTGCATGTAGATCGATCACAAAGAAAGAGTGATGGGGCACTAAGCTTCCACTAGGCAGGGCAAGGGAGGGAGCTACGTGTTTGGGCCTAGGGGCTAAGCTAGGGGACTTACCTTTAGAAGAATAATGTTTTAATATTAATTCCTAAAGACTAAGGTGGACATGATGAGTGTTGTATTAAGTTCCTGGAAAGGGGATGTATGCTAAATGGAGTGCATGCAACCCCAGAAAGACAGGTGTTGACCTGGGCTCATGTAGTTAAAATTAAAGAGTCAAACTATGTTGGGGGGTTTGCTTAACATTATGCCATCCTCTACCTGAGTTCGTTGGTCGTCCTCTACCTGAACTCATTTTTCCTCTGTGTTGGACCTCTTCATACTCACGCATCTCTTAAATTAGAAACCGTGAAGCCGACCTATGTTCTTGTCATGAAGCTTGTCGTATCCTGTAATCACTTTAGCTATGTTGTGTCTTAACATTGGTTGTTGTTGTTTTCAGTGCTCATTCCCATTTCCTGTTGTTGTCTTCTATTTTCTTGAGGGGTGTTGACCAGTGTTTGTTTTCCTCACTTGGTTGGAGACGAGTATAAGATTTTTTGAAGAAATGGGTTGTGAGGCCCATGGTTGAAGAGGCAGGTTGTTAGGCCTGTGAGCAACTGTCTTCAGGTGAGAGAGTGTGCCAAGGAGGAGAGCTCTCCTAGACGGAGTCCCATAGCTGTTAGAGATCTCTGATAATTCTGGTCTGGTATGTTGTTGAAGCCCAAGGAAAGGGAGGTTAAGAAATCGATGGACTGTGTGATAATGAAGATGCATACTCCTAGGGTGGGACATGCATGTGGGGAATGAGAGTCTGTGAGCAGTGTATGTAAGTGGCTCCGGGGAGAGAATCCTACCTCTGAAACCGTGTGACTTCCTTTTTGACCTTGCCTAGCCTAGGAATCCCTTTCCCAGTGGATCTTAGTCCCAGCTCATGGGTGACCTACTGCTGAGAGTGATGAGCAGTGTGATCTAAGGATGGGAGGTTCATGGAAGGTCTGCACACAATTGTTGGATTTTACTCCAGTTAAAAGAGAAGTATCATTTCCATGCTTAACTATATATGTTATGTAGGTCTGTGTTTTTGAAATTTTATCATGTATTTCATTGCATGTATGAATTACTATGATAAGTAAAATTCAGCACTACGTGGCATGATATTGGTGTGCTGGTGTGCGCACTAAATTTAGGTGCCACGTGGAAAAATGTTAGTGTGTGGGTGTGTGTGTTAAATTTCGGTGTCGTGCGGAAAAATGTTGGTGTACAAGACCATGCGATAAATTTAGCATTGTGCAGTGTGCACACACATAATAATGGTGCACAAGGTGTGTGCAGTGTTGGCAGATCATAGAGGAGTTTTGTTGGTGCGTGTGCAATGTGGGTATATGTTGTTGCGCGATAGTTTAGTTAGTGGTGCGCACATATTTTTGGTGCACGGTGGAGACGTGCTAAACTCTAGCATGGTGCAATGTGTAGAGTATAATGCGCATGGAATATCATCTCGTGATACAAAAACTGCATGCAACAGGTAATAGTGAAAGAACCAAAACTTTGCGCGGTGAATATTGGCGTGCGACACAAAAGTAGTGTGCAGTTATTGGTGCAAAAGAAAAGTGATGCATGGTGGTTATAGGTGTGCAAAGCATGATTTACCTTGTGATTTTGTTGCACATGGTGAATATGGGTTTACATGTTGAAATTTATGCACGCGAAGTTGTTTGAAAGGTGAACAACAACAGAAAACCAATGATTTTATGTGGCATTTTATATCATTTGAACATCATCTTTTTGCAGTGTGTTTTTGAGGCCCTTAAGAGTGTTTTTAGGCACTCAAAAACCACAAGAATAGAGAGTGTTAAGGCACACTTTGTATCTTAATCTCAAATAAAAGAGCTCAGAGAGATATTTCTAATGGTGTAAACTGTTCGTCAAATGGAGCTTTTATGAGAAAGTTACAACACAAACAGTGAAGGGTAAATTTTAAGACCCATCTAACTTCAAAGAGCCATAACTTTCTTCTCTAGAATCAGATTGAGGTGCAGGAGCAGTCAATGGAAATATATTGAGCCATAGAAGGCATTACCAAAGTTCAATTAAATTTCTTGGCATATTAAAATCATTTAATATAAAAAATAAGGAACCTATAACATATCAATTACAATATGGTATATTGGTCTGTAATTTCAGCAGATTGTAACTAGCAACCAAGAACCCAGAAAGAGATGAAACTTGGACAGAGTGTCCATAATATGTATATTAGGAAACCCAATTAATATCCTATGAAAAATCCAATGGAGTACGTGTGAAATTTCATATTTACAGTGCAGAGATGCGCCAAGTTGAAAAATGAACAGAAAAAAATTAATGGAAAATTTTCAAATAGCCATAACTTTCTGCTCAAGACTCGGAATTGAGAATGGGAGAAGGAGTTGGAAAGGTATTGGATAGTGGAATATAAATATCCACCCATAAAATGGATCATGGAATTCAATTGTCCAGGAAATCAAAATAAAGAATTCTGATATATATAATTGAACTAGAATGGTTCATATTTTCATGAAATTGTTGAAACAGTTAGCCTAACAAAGTTTTGTTGGCTGCACATTTTTCATATTTAAAAACAACTAGATTAGATCAATATCAGAATAGATTCCATAGTAATGGAAGAGGCACAGAGGAATTACAATCAAGAATATGAGAATAGAGGGATGGATTTCCATTTGGGCATTGAAGGAACAAACTCCAATGGACTTGGAGATGAAAGGAATGAAAACATGAATATGGCAGAGACCATTAAAAATTTATATAAGGATGTCCAAATACATAAAGCTGATAATGAAAGGATTATGAGAGCCAAGGAGCAGGAGGATGACTTTAACATGAAGTTAATGCAGAGCTTGAACCAAATAGAAAAGAAATTGGACAAGGACAGTGGCTCAAGCAAATCGTGAAGTTGTAGGCCTCCTGATGAGAAAAGAAGAACCAAAAGTGTTAGTAGACATCACCACCACTCCTTGAGGCATTCCAATAAGAGAGCACACAACAACTCAATTCCATCCCCTGTCAGGAAGCACAAGAGGTCTGGGGTGGATGAGCTACGAGGAGCAATGAACAAAATCAAACCTCCTACATTTGATGGTGAGCACAAGGAGGATGAAGATGCAAAAACATGGTTGTTGGGCATGAGAAAGTATTTTCAATTCCATAATTATTCTTCTCATGCAGAAGGTAGAATTTCTCCCTATCAACACAAGGGAAAGGCATCCATGTGGTGGGATCAGCTTGTGTAGGTGCAACACATTAAAGAGAAAAGTGTTGCTTGGATGGAATTCAAGAAGTATTTTGAGAAGAAATACTTGAATAAAAGATACTATGACGAGAAAATGAAAGAGTTATTTGAACTCAAGCTTGAGAGTATGACAATAGATGAATATGAGAGAATTTTTTAGAACTGCTGAAGTATGTCTCTTTCATAAAGGATGAGATAGTTAAGATTCAAAGGTATTTGAGTGGATTTACATCATTCATCAATGAAAAAATATAGTATGATGATCCCAAGACATTGGAGGAGACCATAAGGTGAGTTAAATGACTTTATGATCAGCAAAAGGCAAGGCCAACTTTCCAAAAAACTTGGGAAGAAAAAAATAAATTCAAGGTGGATCAAAGGAAGAAGGGATATAAACCACCATCCTTTGGAAATAATCCACAGGGACAACAAACTCTTAGAGAGCTAAGAATGATTGAAACAGGGGGTCAAAGGCCAAGGCAACCACCTATTCAATGTTGGGGTTGTAAAGGGGATCATATGTTCAGAAATTGTCCTCACAGAGGTGAAAATGTGAGAACTGTTCACAATGTACAGCAAGCTGAAATAGTGGAGGACATGGGAATAAATGTGCCAAGGATCTATGCAGCCCTAGACAACAAGCAAGCAGAGTATCAGTCACATATGATTGAAGTGGAAGGTATGATCAACAACCAAACCATTGCTATTTTAATTGATTCAGTATCTAGTCATAGTTGTATAGATCCTAAGATGGTGCAAAGTTTGCATTTGCTAAGAAACAAGTATGGAAAATCTTGGTTGGTGTAGTTGGTTGCTAGAGCCAAAAGAAACATTAATGAGATGGTTAAGTCATGTCTTATGGACATGAATGGACTGAACACCAAGGCAGATTTGAACATCTTGCCTTTAGGTTCCTATGATTGTCTAATTGGGATGGATTGGTTGGACCAACATCATGCTATCCTAGACTGTCATAACAAGGAATTTACTTGCTTGGATGAGGAAGGGAGCCTAAGGAAAGTGCAGGGGATTCCGAGGGAAGTAACCATCAGAGAAATTTCATCATTGCAGCTAAAGAAATGTTATAGAAAAGGGTGTCAAATATTTGTAGCTCATATGGAAGAGACACCTAAAGATAAGGTGCCAAATTTGGAAGATTATGCAGTCTTGGAAGAATTTGAAGATGTGTTCAAGGAGGTACCAGGACTACCCCCAAAGAGAGATATTGATTTCTCTATAAATTTAATGCCTGGAGCAGCTCCAGTGTCAAAGAATCCTTACAGAATGAGTACACCAGAGCTAAAGGAGTTGCAAATGCAACTTGAAGATCTTCTAAAGAAGGGGTATATACACCCAAGTGTGTCACCTTGGGGTGCTCTAGTCTTTCTTGTGAAGAAGAAATATGGAACATTAAGATTGTGCATTTATTTTATACAGTTGAATAAAGTGAGTGCTAAGAACAAGCATCCTCTGCCAAGGATTGATGATATCTTTGATCAATTGAAGGATGCCAAGATATTTTCAAAGATAGATCTTAGATCATGATACCATCAGGTAAGGCTTAAAGAGGAAAATATCATAAAGACTGCCTTCGGGACAAGGTATGGTCATTATGAGTTCGCAGTGGTTCCATTTGGTTTGTCAAATGCACCGGTTGTTTTCATGTGCTTAATGAATGGTGTTTTCTGAGAATATTTAGACAATTTTGTCATTGTCTTTTTGGATGACATTCTTATATATTCTAAGTCAGAGGAAGAGCATGAACATCATTTGAGGATGGTGTTGAAAGTATTAAGGGAGCATCAATTGTATGAAAAATTGAGCAAGTGCTCATTTTATCAAAAGAAAATTCATTATTTGGGGCATATCATTTCAAAGGATGGGATAGCAGTGGATCCTGAGAACATAGAATCCATTATATAATGGTCAGTGCCAAAGAATGTGACAAAGGTCAGATCATTCATGGGACTTGCAAGCTACTACAGGAGATTTATTGAAGGATTCTCAAAGATTGCACACCCAATCACTTCCTTACAAAAGAAGGGTGTGAAGTTTTAGTGGACATTAGATTGTGAAAAGAGTTTCCAACACTTGAAACAATTATTAAGAAGTGCTCCAATACTAAAGATTGCGGACCCAAATGAAGACTTCATTGTATTCATAGATGCCTGTAAAGAGCGACTTGGTGGAGTCCTCAGTCAAAATGGGTTTGTTATATGTTATGAGTCAAGGAAGTTAAAGGAGCATGAAAGACACTATGCCACTCATTATTTGGAGTTGGCATCCATAGTGCATGCCTTAAGGAAATGGAGACACTACCTCATGGGAAAAAGGTTTGAGCTAAGAACAGACCATAATGGTATGAAATATTTATTTGATCAGCCAAATGTAAATGCTAGGAAAAGATGATGGTTAGAATTTCTAAGTGAATATGACTTTGATACAAAGCATATCAAGGGGAAAGAGAACAAAGTGGTTGATGCACTCAGTAGAAGAGTGCATGAATTTCATGCTACAACCATTAGCATGTACCAATCAGATTTGAAATATAAAATTATAGAGGCTGGAAAATTAGATTTGCATTACAAAGAATTAATGGAAAAATTACAGCAAGGTAATTTGCAACAGAAAATTGAAGATTACAAGCTAGATAATAATGAAATTCTCATGTACAGGGGAAAAATTTATGTGCCAAATTCCTAGGAGTTCAAAAATCCGATATTGAGAGAAATGCATAATTCGCCTTATGTTGGGCACCCAAGATATCATAAAACTGTTGCAGCTATCAAGAGTCAATATTATTGGCCAGGCACGAAGAAAAAGGTTTTTGATTTTATTGTCAAGTGTCTGGAATGTCAAAAGGTAAAGTTTGAGCATAGACACCCAACTAGTTTGCTATAACCATTACCCATTCTTGAGTGGAAATGGGAAGTTGTAAAAATGGATTTCATCACCAAACTTCTCAGAACAAATAGGCAACATGATTCTATCATGGTAGTGGTGGATAAGCTTACTAAAGATGCCCATTTTATTCCAGTTAAGCTCACTCACAAGGCAACGAACATTTTTGATGTTTATATGAGGGAAATTGTTGGATTACATGGCATACCCAAGACAATTGTGTCTGATAGATATCCAAAATTTACCTCAAAATTTTGGAAGGGATTATTTAATGGATTTGGAACACATTTGAATTTTAGTACAGTGTATCATCCATAATCATATGGACAAACAGAGAGGGTAAATCAAGTGATTGAAGATATGTTGAGGATGTATGTGATGTATAAACCATCAAAATGGGAAGACTACCTACACTCGGTAGAGTTTGATTATAACAATGGGTACCAAGAATCTCTAAAGATGAGCCCATTTGAGGCACTTTATGGAAGAAAGTGCAACACACCAATAAGTTGGGATAACCCAACAGACAAAGCAGTGGTTGGGCCAGATTTGCTCATAGAAATGGAGAAGCAAATGATTAAAATAAAACAAAATTTAAAGGCTACCCAAGAAAGAAAAAAAAAAATATGTTGATAAGGGAAGAAATCACAGGGAATTTAAAGTGGGTGATCATGTATTCTTGAAAGTGAATTCCAACAAAAGTTCCCTGAAATTGGGAAATTGTTCAAAGTTGGCAGCTCGCTATTGTGGGTCGTTTGAAATCCTAGAGAGGATTGGTCTAGTAGATTATATGATTACATTTCCTATATCTATGTCTATTCATAATGTATTCCATGTATAATTACTTAAGAAATATATGCCTGATGCTAATCATGTTATTGATTGGAATGTTATTGAGGTGGATCAAGAAGGCGCTTCTCAAGTGCATCCGGTACGCATTCTGGATTGGAAAATCAAACAGCTCTGGAATCAATCCATAGGGCTTGTAAAGGTTCAATGGACCTGGTATGGTCCCGAGGACGCTACTTGGGAGCATGAGGATGCAATGCGGGAAGAATACCCACATATTTTTGAGTATTTTTGAAATTTTGTTGTATATGGGTACATGATGCATTGAGGACAATGCATAAATAAGGGGAGAGGATTGTAATGTCCCTAGGCCGAACCCAATTGTAATGTAAATGAAAATGTACTTAAGATGGTGAGTTGTTTTGATATCATTTTTGTATGCACATTTCATGGCATAGTGCACACTTGTACTGCACAGTAAAATGATGAAGTGTACACATTCCTGGATATCAAGCCCAACAACTTGAGTGCATGCAATTTTGAGGCCAGAGATCCTTTTGTGTATATGCTGCATTTTATAGGCTGGTGAGACAATTATTATAATCTACGATGGTTATGTTTTGATCAGGTCAGATATCCTAGATGTTAAAGGTCAGTGTGCATATTTTTGTATATGTCTCATAATTAATATAAAATACATCATCGTGCACAAACCGATCACGATAAAAGAGATGGGGGACTAAACTCCACTGGTTAGGGAAAGGGATGGGCCTAAAAGTTAAGAAAAAGGGATAAGACAGGGAGATTAAGCCAAAAAGGAATATTATATTAATATTTCTTAAATCAGAAAGTATGGATAATTATTTTATCCTAAGTTCTAAAGTTGGGGACAAGTAGGCCAAAGTAGCTCCCAACATGAAAAGTGTCAAGTTGGGGACATGAATACATATTGTTGGGACTTAGTTCATTTTCCCATATTTTCCATCATTATTCCCACCATTCCTTCCATCATTCATTCATCCAGTCAATCATCCATGACCTTGCACACACCCATTGAGCTATCCTTTGTATCTTCATGACTGTACCTAAATCTGTATCCATAGGCATTTTTGTGTCTGTGTATCTGGTTAGCTTGGGAGACAGAATGAAGAAGCAGGTTGTCAGGCCCATGGGATATTAAAGAGGTGGGTTTCCAGGCCCTTGAGAAATTCTCTGGGTGAGAGAATTGTTGGGTATTGATTTCCTGAAGGTGTTGAACTGCAACTACAGTGCTTCGAGACTTCCTGTCTAGCCTGTTGTTGAAGCCCGAAAAGGAAGTGGGGCAGCCGAAGGATTATTGAGAAGAGAAGGGGAACACTTCCTGTGTAGGAAAAACATGTGGGTAATGAGGTACTATATGTTGTTAGTTTGAGTTGGCACCTAAGATGAAGTATTTCCTATTGTCTATGAGCCTTTAGCCTGGTTAGGAATCCCTTTACCCGGGTGGAGTTTAGTCCTAGCTCGGGGGTGACTCACTATTGAGAGTGATGAACAATGTGATCTAAGGCTGGGAGGTTCATGGAAGGTCTGGACATAGTTGGTGACATTATTACAAAGATAAGTGCCAATTGTGTGATAAATTTACATGCTACATTGTTATTTACATGCTTATTTTTATGGATTATCATATGTGCGGTTATAACTATGTTTATTTTTATGGGTAGTTCCTGTATATGATGCATGTATATGCTTAAAATTATTTTAGTGTGAATTTGTTCATTTACAGATGTATTTGTATGTTTACATTTTGTATAATTCTTCTGCAAGAGTTTTGTGTGTATATATTTTAATTGCATACAGTTTGAAAAATTTATGTGGCATAGCTCAGTTAGATGTTGGGTATGTTATAGTATGTTCTGTAGAGAGAACATAATAGTTCTCTAGCATAGCATGGCTTGGCATGGATGATCGGGGATGTTACAAGTTCCCCCCATGAACTCATGCACTGATGCACTCAGCCATTCTGTCCATTTTACACATGCACTGATAGACTCATGCACCAATCATTCTCTTCGTCATTGAACCCCTCCATCGTCAACCTGGTAAATTGCATGCATTACTCGCTTGAGCCCGTGCCCTACCTTAACGATTGGTTGTTGTTTCCATCACCTGTGCCATACCTGAGTTCTGTTGTTGCCATCACCCTTACCCATTTTGACATAGGATATGGAAAAAATAAGCAGGTTGTTAGGCCTATGGGTTTGAAGAGGCAGGTTGTCAGGCCCATGGATTGAAGAAGTAGGTTGTCAGGCCTATGAGAAACTCTCCCCAGGTGAGGGAGATCATTGGGGAAGTGAATTCTCTTGGAAGATCCCAACAATAGCTACAGAGCTCTAACAATTCATGTGCGTCTTGTTGTTGAAGGGAACTGGAGTAACCGATGGACTATTGAACAGTGAAGGTGTATACTTATCGAGGTGGGACATGGATGTGAATTGTGGGCGTAAGTTGGCTCCTGGGAGGGAATACTTCCTTATGTACTATGTGACTTCCTATAGTCTTAGCCTAGCTTAGGAAACCCTTTCCCTGGTGGTGTTTAGTTCCAGCTTGGGGGTGACCCACTGTTGAGAGTGATGAGCATCGTGGTATAAGTTTGGGAGGTTTGTGGAAGTTTTGTACATAGTTGGTGGTATTCTCATAAAAATATAAGTACCATTTCTATGTTAATTTTATGTTGTGTATCATGTACATGTCTTGATGTTGATAAGAATTTCATTTGTTTGTTACATGTATGTTTTACTATTACTTCCACAAGGGTGTGTGTTGTAGCAGAATCTTTATGTCTATTTAAATATACATTATAAATGTATGCTAATAGCAAGTAGTTGTTGTTTTTAATTTTTTAGCTCTGATATTTTTCGCAAATGAAAGTAAGGGGTTCTACGAGGTAGCATGGCATGACCTCGGTGGTTGGGATGGTTACAAATTGGTATCAGATCTTGAA
>ML842107.1:16571-33669 GCA_009831015.1 Picea engelmannii
GCCTTTATTGAGTTGTCAAGAAACATGATAATTAATAGAGGAGTTGATCTACAATTTTATTTCATTAAAATTAGATTACTAAGACATAATCTAGACTAAAAGACTACGAATTTTGATTGTGAAAGTGTCAATATCAATCTTTCTAAAGTGAAAAATTGGGTTTTGAAAGTGGTAATATTGGTTTTCAAAAGTATGATTCTTTATATTACAAAAGCGTGAATTTCAAATAATTTTCTACCTAAAAAGTCTTATTTTCGATTAAAAAAATGTGAATTTTGAAATACGAAAGTGTCAATTTGAATTCCAAATGTGTGAATTTCAATTCCAAAAGTGTCAATATCTAATTTCTACAACGTGTATTTAGATTTCAATATTTTGAATTTTTTTCTTATTGCATATATAATATCTAAATATGAGATTAATGTACAATTGTAACATATTATTTTTGTTTATGCATGCATAATATTACTATGCCATCCATTACTAAATATATCAAAATTGAAGAGAAACAATAAAATAAGAACAAGTGACAACAATCATTGTATTCCAGAGTTGTACTTTTTAATAAATATTTAAGACAACTTGACTTAAATAAAGTCTCATTCATCAACACCACTCCCACTTTGAACATTGTTCTCCATCTATTCTTGTTGTTCCTTAATTCCTACAAGGACCCTCTCAGTGATTTTTATTTTCTCTCCCATCAATACTAAACTTGGTAACCATGCCCATATGATGTTATTAACATCAATGAACGTATTTTATCCCGACAAAAAACCAAGTGTTCTTTTTTATTTTATTTTTTATTTTATACAATTGTTTGTTAACCTTTGATGTTCTAGTTGGCTTCCACCATTGAACCTCTACTTTGTAAGACTCAATAGTAGCATTTGGATATCGATAAACACTTCCATTTTCCATACCCAATCATATCATATTGGAGATATTACAGACCCACCTAATATTTCTTTTCCTACATTTATTAGTATATGTTGAGGGCACCCCTAGTATGAGATATTCTTCACTAGATGAGAATATTATTTCCTAGATGAGGGCACCACGTCCTCTTCATTCATTACTCAGCTGTACTTCAGTTAGAATAGTGGAGTCAAGTCTCACATGGAAACCTCAATATTATCACAAAGTGTTTCATGCTCACTTTGGGATCATCACCAAGAGGGAACACTTGACATGCATGAGGCTAGGAAGACACATGACATGTGCATGCATGCATGATATTCTCTCCACTCCCCTTGTGTGAGCCATTTAACTGATGACTACATGGCTGATTAACTAGGACTAAGTGAAAGTTCACTCTCATTTATGTCAATGTGCATCCACATCTCTATAGATCACTACTATGGCACAATAGTTCATCCATGTAGAGTATATCCGTTGTAATTTTTCAATCTCTCATTGTGTGGAATAAAATTCTTTCATTCTTTCTCCAATTCTTCTCTCACCTTTGCAAGTTTGTTGTTCATTGTTTCTAGCTAGATTCTTTGTGCAGGTTTCAATCTATTTTCACATGGTATTAGAAACCACAAGTGGTAGGAAGAAAACACACAAACAATCATTTTTAGGTACAAAAGATTGAAGCAATCGAAAAGAATGGAATTTCCATAGTTATCACTTCTTATGCCATACAACTACTTTGATTGGAAGCTAGATATCCTTCGTCTTCTAAGATGAAGAGGCTTATATCGAATAACCATGGCACAAAAACTAAACCCATATCTGTAATCAAAAAATCCAAATACTTCAACCGCATAGATGAGGCCTTCGGTCTCATTTGCATGTCCTTATCTCCCGAATTATTGTTTCATGTTGAATCTTCCATTACTCCAAACAAGGTTTGGACCAATTTTGAAGGTCTCTTCAGAAGACAGGATGAGATGTATGGCCACATGCTCAATATTGAGTTAAACTCATTATATCCAAGTAGTTTTGAGAATATCTAGAACTTCTTCACGAAGTTCAAATCCTTATTTTTTCAACTAAAAGGATGCAGGATCGATAAATCAAAGCAAGAAAAAAAAGTGATTCTTCCTATTCTATCAAATTCAGGTTCAAAATATGAAGTCTTTGTCTCCACATTTCATACAGTAACAATTACATTGGTGCAACTTGGACAATGCACACATTGGATGTATTCATTGAGTCTCTGATGCATGAGCAAGACAAACTCATAAAGATGGGAAAATCAAGAGCTCCAAAGCACATGCACTTGTTGTACACAAGAGCAACAAATCCAACTAGAAATCCAAACATAAAGGAAAGGGAAAGAAGGATCCAGATCCAAGAAAGGGGGGAAACTTCAAACCTTTCAATGGATATTCCAGCTCAAAAGCAGGAAAGTTAAATTAAGGGAAATGAAAATAAAGTTATTGAAATCATGGTTACCATCCTATTATAACCCTAATTTTCACCATACATGCTTACCTAGCATCAGGTCATCTTAGATCCCTTCTTTACCAAAGCACTGCTGAACAACTCTTTAAAAAACCTCTTTTATAAGGGCCCACATGCCCTACTCCATTACTGCATGCGTGTACATGCTAGCTGACCTAAAACAACCCATGTGGACCGACAAAAGCATGAAAAAAAAGAAAGTTGTCGATGAAACACACAACTTTGGGTGAGTTAACTGAAACTCCTGGCCACGCATGGCCAAGGGTTTGTTCAAATACCTAGCTTCTTCTAGCCTATAAAAGAAGGGTTAGGGGTCCCATTTGGAAGAGGAGAATAAGAGTAAAGAAACTCTGCCCAATTGCATATTCCCATTGTCCCAATCCTTTAGCCATCCTTGTGTAAAGAGAGATAAGAGGAGCCCAGGATCAGGATTCACGGAGCAGTGGCCGGTCTCGATATTGTAAGTTGTTTCATTAAAGTTAATAATAAATAAATGTTTTTCCCGTCCCACTATATGAGTTCTTCATAGTTCAGTAAATATATGTTTGAATCTCTAACCCATTAGTATGTAGGTAAAATGAATGTGTAGTTTGTTGCTTGTTTTGTATGCAGGTCATCCTTGGGAGGAGAGTTGCTAACAAGCGATCAAGCGTGAAGAAGGATCGACATCGACCATCTAAAACAAGGTATGTTGGTCTAACCATGTATTTGATGAAAAGAAATGGGGATTAGGTCTGGGGACGAAGGTAGAAAGTAGGTTTCTTTTGTTCATATCTTCATGCATAATATAACCCTATTTGCTAGTCCGTACGGGGATTTCCCACCACAACAGAATTGGCGACCATACTAGGGAAGTCTCTAGGGTTCATGGGAATATTTTTGGGTAGTTTTGAAAGACTGGTTTTCTTTCCTATTTTTTGAAGTTTCTGCAAAGTCTGAGCTGACAGAGAGTCTGGTCTTCCATACCATCTATCTTTGTTATTTTCTTGACTGTGTTTCTTCGAGACCCACAGAGGTACACACAACCTGCATAAGGTTTGTACATGTGTACCCGCGCCCTATTTTCTTACAACCCGCGTGTAAATGCTAGCTGAAGAAGTAGCAGTAGTGTGTAGATTCCAGAAATTTTTTGAGGCAGTCATCCTCTTCCCTGTCAGAATCAGTCATTCTCAGGGGTTTTTTGGATTTCTTTCTAAGTCTTGGTTGTTTGCAGTCTCATCTCAAATTGGTTTGTTTTACAAATTTTTTCGTTACATTGGTTTCTTTCTCTGTTAAAGAGAGTGTCTAAGCCTTCAAGAGATCCTGGTTCTCAATATCATTGGTCTCTTCCTAGTTTGGATTGTCTGTTTTTAGTTGTTTCATATTTTTAGAGATACACACAGTATGTATAAGGCCAATATGCGTGTACATGCCGTCTAGCTCTACACAGCTCGTGTGCACACACTTGCTGTTGGATTGTCAGTAGTGTGCTTGTGCAGGATAGTTTTTGTTGAGGGTAAGGCAGTCATCCTTTCCCTTGACAAGAGTTATACCTCTTAGTTTTTTGAATCTCTGTCCTAGCAGTCAGTAGCTTAGGGTTGATCATAGCCTTTGCTTGCTTTTTTCATTTAAAAGTTGTCATTATTTTTTTTTTCTTTAGGGTTTTTAGACAAGTGTGAGAGTCCTTTTTTAAGTTGCTAGTGTGTGATTTTTTGCGATCTGCGATTAGGTCAGAAGTTTTTTCTTGGTTTTTGACTTGTTGGTATTTTTCCTTTTTGCTTTATCAACATTTAAATTAAAAAAAAATCTCTTTCATTTTCTTGTTTGGTTGAAAAGTGTGATTTTGCATTAGTAGCCAGGGAAAAATATTTGTTTTATTATGTTCTTGATAGTTTACTTAGATCGTAAGTAGCTCGTATTCGAGTGAAATCCTTCTTTAAGTTTGCTGATTCAAAAGATCTTAGAAAAATAATTTTTTTTTTGAAAAGTTGTTGAAAATTTGCGTTAAGTGAAAATTTTTGTTTCCAACTTTCTATTCATTTTTTACTTTCATCATTCAAACATCATTAATTTCACTTCCATACCCCTTGACATAAGACAAGCCATAAAATTAACACTAAATCTAAAATTTATTAGACTTTTATGTTTGTAGGGTTAACCAACTAGTTCAGGACTAGGGCCTTGGATTAGGTTGGAGAGGAAACTCTTCAAGGCCATTAAAATCAAACATTGGAGTCTGAGTTAGGGAGTGTTCAAGTCCAATATCGTGAAATTTATCCGAGACCCCCTTATAACACAGGGGATAAACATGAGGTCGCATGCAGAAAGGTAGCGGAGATAACCCTTCCAAAGCTGGACCAATCGTAGTGGAGAACACATATATAGAGGGTTTGTTTTGGGATCATTGATTGCATTTTCCACGGGGCTTCATGGGTATCGAATCCATTTGAGGCCCTCAGTTGTCTTCCAGACCACTTACTTTCGACACCCTTGACAGGTTTCGAGCTCGATACCCTGCTCATTGTGTTCTACCCGACTTTCGACTGTACCCGCTTGGTGACTATTCGTGCGCTGGCAACCTAGTTGCCTATCTTTTTTAGGGACATACATAGGTGACTGCGGGGGTATACTACGATACCTAGGACAAACATCAGGCCATGCTTTGTAGAGTATACCTGGAGGGTGCTTCCGTTTTCGAGTTCCACTTGCACCGGTAAGTTGCTCTAGTGTTGGTTGTTGTAACTATTCTTCCATTTAATTTAGTGTTTGCCTGTCTTATCTTCTAGGGACCTTTTTAGTACATGTTTTTTTTGAACGGTTAGACTACCCTAGTGTGTTTTTGATCTTCTCACACAATGGAGAATCATGAGCTCCGCCGGTCACGAAGGCTTCTTGGCCTGCCGCTGGTTACACTGGAGCCACCCCCGCCACCACTAAGGCGAAAGCTAGACCAACAAGGGTCTTTTGAAGCGACCGGGTCATAAGAAATTGTGCCCGACCAACATCCAGAGAAATCAACCATTTTAGACCTTGGAGCGCAAGCTTTTGGTCTGGTTGAAACCTCCACCACTGATCTTTTGGCACCCACCATCGTATCGATTCATCCTTACGAGTGCCAGATAGTGTCGCACGTAGCAATGGAAACAAATGCTGTTACTCCTTCTGGGAATTCTTTAATTCCAACTACGGTTGTCACCACAGGAGAGTTTCCACCTCCTAACACACCATCACCGGTTTGAGCCACCATGGTCTCGACCGCCTCTACATCACACAGCGGTCCGATCTCGTCTTTGGCGACAACCACAACCCCTTTCACACCAAGTACGATAGTCCCTCCATTCTCATACAGGATTCCTAGTTCAGGTACAAGTTATTTACTTTCCTACTCCACTTCATAGACTTTAGGTCTGGGGGCAGGGAGATATAACACTCCTCTGCAAGGACACATGGGGGGAAATCCTGCTCATTTTAATGCTTTCCCTTACAGGGGAGGTCATATACCTCCTTCGTACCCTTCTCTCGGTGGCTCGCATCAGCAAACCGCCGGGCAACCTGCACACCATAGTTTACTTGGAGTGGGGAGTCAAGGACCACCTTCGCATAATATGCCAGTAGGTTCGACACCGTTTTCTTTTTTTGGTGCATTTGGTAACAATGCATTTTCGTCGGCTACTTTCCCAAATGGGGGAAACCCTGGTTTCAGACAACCAATTCCTATGCAGGGTATTATTCTTGCACAGGGAGCACACCCAAGAACTTCTTCTACAGCAGGGCCTTGGAATTCTTGGTAGGGATCAGTTCCCTTATTAGGAATGCTGATCTGGGGTAATTCTTTTCATAATCAATGGAATCCCGGACAAAGCAGTATGCCTATCCCCATAGGACCGACATGGAGCAATCCTTCCCAAATTCCTTCGAATGTAATGCATGCTCAACCATCTATGCCCTATTTTAGAAATCTTCCAATGATGTCTCCTCACATGAAAAATCCATATGCTAGCCATGGCCATGGTTTCTACCAAAATCCTGGCCAACAACTGAACTTTTCCTGACAACCTGGTGCCAGTCAAACTCTAGGTCCCTTTTTCCCAGGTTATCACCAACAACCCAAACTACCCTTCCTGGCAACTTTGCATTTGTTAGACTTGACAAGGTTGTTGAATGAACCTATCTGTCACAATCCACATTGGCCTCCTATGCCGACAAAGTTTCCTTCAAACATCCCAAAGTTTGAAGCCAAGCCTAAAGAAGATCCAGGAGATCATGTGACTACTTTCCATCTTTGGTGCTCATCTAACTCGTTGAAAGACAACTCCATATAGTTGCGATTGTTTCAACGTACTCTCATTGGGAGTGCCGCAAAATGGTACATTGAGCTCGACCGCTCAAGATACTCTTGCTTCGGTGAACTAGCGATGGCTTTCCTAAACCATTTCCAGTTGCCTGTGAGATATGACGTTGGCACCAAATTGCTGGCCAATTTCTCACAAACTAAAGTGGACCATATCTCTGATCACATTCGAGAATGGAGATGCAGAAAGAGTTTAATTAAGGTACCGGTCCCACCAACATTCCTACTCGAGTGGTTTCTTAAGTCTTTGGTCCCACAGTTGTCTAAAGACGTCGTGACGTCGGGAGTATTTTCCGAAGAAGACACCATCATGAGAGCTCAACAACTTGAGCTAATCTATTCCCAGTCTAGTTTATTATACGAGATCTTGCCAGATGCACCACGTTCAATACTTGATAAAACTAGACAAAGAGATGGACCACATGCCGATGGTATTGTCTGTTCAGCACAAATAAAGCCTCCTGAGCAACTAATGACTCAGTTGAAACAATTGTC
Source organism: Picea engelmannii (assembly GCA_009831015.1). Lineage (NCBI taxonomy): Eukaryota > Viridiplantae > Streptophyta > Pinopsida > Pinales > Pinaceae > Picea > Picea engelmannii. The sequence continues at coordinate 23,809 of ML842107.1, forward strand.
TATACAACACATAATGGCCAGCCAAGCTACTGCTTTGGCTGCTCCCCCTACCAAAACGTCGGATGTACACACAGTGCAATCGACTAATCCAAAGGCCACACAACAGCCTGAAGGAAAGAAACAACAATGAAAGAAAGGTAAGGGGATAAGAAACCCATCGATAATTCTTGCGAGGGAAATACTGAGAAATGGAAGGCGAGGTATCCATGCAACTTATGCACATAAGACCACCCGACTCATTTATGTCCTCAGCTTGTAGAGGCCCAAAAGTTTGTGACGCAGCAACAGCCTGCTGTGTTAACCAATCCATTTCAAAATGGGCAAAATCTAACCCAAGCCTCTATAGGCACGGAAGGGGGCAGCCAAGGACCCTCTCCATATTCAAATAACCCAAAATCCGTGAATGTATATATGGTGAAGGGTGATGCTTTTATATCGACTAGAGCACATGACTATAGTAAACCAAACACTTCTGAGAAGGGAAAAGAAGCCGAACTCCCATCTCTTCCTCTACAGATTGAGAAGACGTTGGGCGAAACAATGACATGCATCCCCAAAGGTGCGTTCAAAAAATCTTCTCACAACCCAAATGCAAGGGCTGCCCAGAACTATTCTGTGGTGGAAGATTTATTACAAACCCCTTGTGCGATGTCTTCTTTGGAGGTCCTCCAAAATTCCCTTACCAGAGGAAAGCCTTGTTAACTGCTTTAGGATCTACTAAGACTTGTAATCTGGGTACAATCATGTTGGATACAACCAACCTAAAACCTCATCTTCCTTACCACGTAGCATTTCAAATAGTAGTGGCTTATCCCACGAAAAATTTTACTCGGAATATTTTCCGCACGGTGGTCGATGAGGGAGTCTCGACATGCATTATGTCATTGGCATGTTGAAAGGCTATTGGCCAACCCATTTTGTCTCCATCACCTACTCTCCTCACTGTTTTCGATGGTCATTCATTCCGACCACATGGTATCATTCCCTCTTTCCCTGTGCAGTTAGGAGGGAAGACCATGTGTGTCGAGGTAGAGGTAGTCGATGCTCCCATCCACTATAACCTCTTGTTAGGAAGGAGTTGGAATTATTCCATGCAAGCTGTGGTTGCTACAATTTTCTGGGTCTTGTTGTTTCCACACGAGGGTCGGATAGTGACCATCGATCAATTGTCTTTCTCCATACCTAACCCTTCATTGGGGGCATCAACGGTCCCGATGATCGATAATCCTCAACCAGGTGTAGTCAAAGTAGGGGTTGGTTTGTGCCCATCTTTGATGGGTACCTTTGATTACCCACCCCCTCAAGGTGATATCAAGTTTATATCCAATCACCATAAGGTTGGGATTTTTCAAGTTTCGTCGTTCCACACGACTTACTTCGATGATCCGTGGATACTTCCTTCCCCATCGACCACAATGGATGGGAAAGGGCACTCAGGCATGTCCATGCCCTTGTCCATAGATGAAGTAGCATACTCTTTAGTCCAACAAGCTTCAGTCAACACTGATCCAATTCCCGCACAAGAGTTCGATCCACTTCTGGAGCCTATTTGGGCTCAGGGTTCTCTTTCTCACACCGATTCATTAGACTTAGTCTTGCCCACTGATGAAGCTATAATTGAGGCAATGACTAGTCTGGAAAAACCCTAGGAAGATCTTCATCACAGATCATACTTCCTCCCAGTGTTAAGTAGAATCGAAGCTGGAGAAATCACCTTGACTATGACAGGAGATATGTCTTGTCCCATTAATCCCTTAGCTACACACAAGGTTTATGCTGAGGGTAATATGGAAACTATCGTTGAAACCTTATCGATAAATATCTCCCGAAACCCTGGCGTCATGGAGAATGTTTTCATCAGAGCTGACTACTCCCCCGGAGAGATTCAAATCTACATGGATCTTTTTAAATAATTTCGCGACATTTTTGCCTAGTCTTACGAGGAAATGCCAGGCATTGATCCAAAAATAGTTGAACATGAAATCACAATGTATCCAGATGCCAAGACTGTTCGGAAAATGCTTTGTCCAGTTAATCCCAAGAAAGAAGCAACCATTAAGGTTGAGGTAGAGAAACTGCTAAAATCTAGTTTTATCTATCCTATCCATTTGACCTAATGGGTGTCAAACCTCGTGCCGGTCAATTAAAAACAAGGCACAATTTGTGTATGTACTGACTTCCATGATTTGAACAAGGCCTGTCCCAAAGATAATTTTCCCACACCATTCATCGACTAGATAATTGATGAATGTGCGGGTTGCGAGGCCTTTTCTTTCATGGACGGTTTTTCGGGATATAACCAAATACAAATCAAACCCGAAGACTAGCACAAAATGACATTCATTTGTCCATGGGGTACAATCGCGTATCGTAAGATGCCTTTTGGTCTCAAAAATGCTGGAGCCACTTTTCAATGGGCCATACCTTTCACTTTCTATGACCTCAAGCATATAGTTGAGGCCTATTTAGATGATTTAGCATCTTGATCTCGCAAGAGAACAGATCATCGCACACACCTCCGACTTATCTTTGAGCGTTGTCGCTACTTTTGAATTCTCTTGAACCCAAACAAGTGCAACTTTTGCATAACATCAGGATGATTTTTAGGTTTCATAGTGTCAACAACATGGATCATGGTCGATCCTTTCAAGGTNCTTCAACTTTAGAGTCTCCAAGGCAAGGCGAATTTTCTAAGATGCTTTATCGCTAACTATGCTAAGATCACCAAGGGATTTATGCGATTACTTAAAAAATACGTTCCCTTTTATTGAGATGATGTTGCTCAATGCTCTTTTGCCACATTGAAACATGCACTCACAACTGCCCCTCTGCTCTAGCCACCTAACTATAACAAGGATTTCTTATTATATCTGGTTGTAGCAGAGTCAACCATTGGCAAGGTCTTAGTTCAGAAAGATGACTTGTTCTCAGAATATTTTATCTATTATCTGAGTCGAGGCCTCGTAGGACCGGAACTCAATTATTCTCATATCGAAAAACTTGCGTTGGCAGCAGTCCATGCTGTTCAACGGTTCCGTCAATATGTTCTGTTTCGTAAGACCACCGTCATTGCTGTCATGAATCCATTTCAGTACATGTTGACACGATGGGTAATAAGTGAAAATATCAGTAGATGGATAGTCATCCTCTAGGAGTTTGACTTATATTTCGTTTCAGCGAAATCCAAAAAGTCACTGGTCTTTGCAGAACTTATTTCATAACTTCTGGTTGAGTCAGGTGATCTTGTGCCCAAAGAGTCACCTATCAGAGGAGATATGTTTTTGATCACCTCGTCGGATCCCTAGTATGGAGATATCCTAATCTATCTCCAGACTTTGAAGTGCCCCACCACTGCTTCTCATGATGAGCATCGATGCATACGCCATCAGGTTAAGAATTATCTCATACTCTATGATACATTGTATCGGCAAGGTGTAGACTGCAACCTACACCAATGTCTCACTCACGACGAAGCGGTTATCGTGCTTAACGATTGCCATACCGAAGCTTGTGGCGGTCATTTGTCTGGGTTGGAAACAACCCAAAAGATTCTATGAGTAGTTTACTTCTGGCCGACACTTATCAAGGATTGTATCGAATCGGTCAAGAAGTGCCATCCATGCCAAATCTTCTCTCGGAAGATGAGAGCACATCCCACTCCCATGTTTCCTGTCATCACAGTTGGTCCCTTCATTAAGTGGGGGATTGATTACACTACATGCAACCCTCCTTCAGCAAGGGGGCACCGCTATATCATTGTAGTTGTAGACTACTTCACGAAGTGGGTTGAGGCTATGCCAATGTTTAAAGATGATGGAGAGACTGAATCTCTCTTTTTATTCAACCAGATAATAGCAAGGTTCGGAGTCCCAAGGGATATTGTCACTGACCATGGAAGTCACTTTCAAAACCAGATGATGAACGAGTTAACGTCAAAGCTTGGATTATGGCAGGAACATTCATCACCCTACTAACCCCAAGCAAATGGTCAGGTGGAAGCTGTGAACAAAAGTCTTAAGACCATTCTACAACGAACGATCAACTTAGCCAAGTCAAATTGGCATTTGATTTTATACTCGGCATTATGGGCTTACCGAACATCTATTAAGACTGCAACCGTTTTCTCACCTTTCCAACTTGTTTATAGGTTGGAGGCAATCTTGCCTATCGAATGTCAGATCCCGTCTCTAAAGTTGGCAGTATAGTTATTGCCAGACACTTCTCCACTTGAAGAATGGTTAGTATACCTTGAGCAACTCAATGAGCAGCATCGTGATGCAGCCCTGGCCAATGAGGCTCACAAACATAAGGTTAAGTGTCATTATGATAGGTCCGTTCGTCCTCAGATTTTCTCTGAAGGCGACCTTGTTCTGGTCTATGACCAAGATAGGGACTCCCCGGGGGCAGGAAAATTCAAACCCATGTGGTTCAGACCTTTCATCATAAAAGAGGTTTTAAAAAAGGGCATTTATCGTCTGGTTGACTTTGAAGGGAATGCTTTGGCGGAGCCTAGAAATGGGCTCTACCTCAAGAAGTATTACTCATAGGCAGGTCACTGTGGGTAATATTTTGTAACATATGTATAGTCTTTGTATTATTACTTTTTAGTTTCTTTTAGTGTTATGGACGTGTAGTTGATGTTATGTTTCATCACTATGGCAGATGTCAAGTGATTCCGAGGTGTTCGTTGGGTACGCAGATGGTGCTAGTCAACACACTCGGAGGCTTGCCTCTGCAGCTTGGGTAATCTTTACACCTCAAGGCCAGTTATTATCTTCCGGAGGTATAATTAAATTTTACTAATTATTTATTAATTTGATATCTATCTACTCCTCTCTGTACCAAAATCCACAATTACATAATTATATTTTACTAATTATTTATTAGTTTGATATCTATGTATCTACCCTTCTATATACCAAAATCCCCAGTGGCAGTTGAAGTGGCACTGCTTATTGTTATTCCATTGTTAAAAACATTTCTTTGTTTACTTAGTTCATAAACTTAATATACAAATTAAATTTTATAGAGTATGTACAGATTTCTCATTCCATACTTAACCACTTTTTGGATAACGGAAATTGACAAGCAAACTTATGGACTATTTGAATTTAATATACAAATTAGAACTCACTACCCAGTTCAAGAACTTAATATACAAATTAAACCAAAAGAGATAGTCATACCATAAAGCTCATGATGATTGTGAGATAGGTGTTAATGGATGTTGAAGAAACACTTCTTTAATTCCTTCTATGTATCAGTCACGTGCACATCTATTTATTCATTTAAAAATTATAATTAATAAATTTTATTCATCAAACTTCTCAAACTTCTATTTTTATTTCTAAGGGTTTTTTTAGATCTTTCCATGGTTTTTTTATTTTAATGGTGTATAAGTAATTACTTGCATTATTCATTTACTATTTTACTTTACTTTTACTAAGCCTACTTTTTTTATTTCATAATTCCAATTGAACTTGATTTCTAGATCTTATTTCTTGTCCATAATTTATATATATAGATGCACTTCAAATTGATTTTTTCTAATTAATAATTATTTTAATTTAATTTCATGTACATCCTCTTTCCTTTTTAATATTTATATTTCAATTAGATCTTCATAATATGAATACTAAATGATTTATATATGTATATTTTTAGCTAATAATTTGATGACTTATATTAGAAGATTATTTTTTCCTAAGATGAAATGCATAGTAAAATAATTTTTTTTTGGTCATTTTTCAATTAAATTTCCAATTGATTACCAATTTTACTAATGATACAAGGGTGTCATGTATTTCATGCTCTTCAATATTTACTTTACTATATTTTCAAGGGTGCCATGATTCTATGTCTTTCAAGTATTCGACTTTTCTCAATGGAGAAATGACAGAATGGTGGATACATTGTTAACTCATCTTCATTTCCCTTAGTTGAGAGATTAATGATTAGTGAGAAATAAGATTTTCACCTTATTGCACATCCCTCAGTTGATCCTCGCGAGTGACTGAATCTGTAATATAACCTTACGAGAATGTGAAACCTCAGAGTAAAGGTGTCCCAAACTTTTCAACATGGGCCATGGAAGAAGTGATAATAGGTGTATATAGTGATGTTTCTCCACCTCTCTTGATGGTACTCAACACACCTCCATACAACCCCATTACCCATGTGTGAGCAGATCGACATGCATATTCTCTTTTCCTACAAACACTATAATTAACAGATTAGTAATTGTCATAATCCAATTCAAAATATAACATATTAGAATAATGTTTATTGTTCCCTGACTCAATCTAGAGTCCTAATAACATGTTGATGCAATCATACATCAATGCACCCCTGTGGTTTCATATCACACTAGGTAAGCCATCAATAACATCTGCAAATTAAGGTATCCACATTTTTATTTCAATTATTCGAATCAGAGTAATCTATGTAACTAGTTGTGTCATATCAATACATTTTAATTCATTCATGATATCATATAAATTTGTACCAATGGATTCAATCACCATCACTCTAACTCAATTAAATAATAAAAAGTCCATGTTTCATCATCATAATGTCAATCAAATAACTGGGTCATTTGTAAACAAATTCTCTCAAATAATAAATTTAATATGTCTGAGTAGTCAAACAAAATGGAGCATTACATAAAGGCACTTGAGATATGGAGATGAACATGATGAAGAGGAACAAAATGGCTTGAGAGTTGTCAAGAAACATGATAATTAATAGAGGAGTTGATCTACAATTTTATTTCATTAAAATTAGATTACTAAGACATAATCTAGACTAAAAGACTACGAATTTTGATTATGAAAGTGTTAATATCAATCTTTCTAAAGTGAAAGAATGGGTTTTGAAAGTGGTAATATTGGTTTTCAAAAGTGTGATTCTTTATATTACAAAAGTGTGAATTTCAAATAATTTTCTACCTAAAAAGTCTTATTTTCGATTCAAAAAATGTGAATTTTGAAATACAAAAGTGTCAATTTGAATTCCAAATGTGTGAATTTCAATTCCAAAAGTGTCAATATCTAATTTCTACAATGTGTATTTAGATTTTTTTTCTTATTGGATATATAATATCTAAATATGAGATTAATGTACAGTTGTCAACATATTATTTTTGTTTATTCATGCATAATATTACCATGCCATCCATTACTAAATATATCAAAATTGAAGAGAAGCAATCAAATAAGAACAAGTGACAACAATCATTGTATTCCAAAGTTGTACTTTTTAATAAATATTTAAGACAACATGACTCAAATAAAGTCTCATTCATCAACACCACTCCCACTTTGAACATTATTCTCCATCTATTCTTGTTGTTCCTTAATTCCTACGAGGACCCTCTCATTGATTTTTATTTTCGCTCCCGTTAATATTAAACTTGGTGACCATGCCTATATGATGCTATTAACATCAATGAACATAATTTATTCCGACCAAAAACCAAGTGTTCTTTTTTTATTTAGTTTTTTTATATACAATTGTTTGTTAACCTTTGATGTTCTAGTTGGCTTCCACCATTGAACCTCTACTTTGTAAGACTCAATAGTAGCATTTGGATATCGATAAACACTTCCATTTTCCATACCAAATCATATTATATTGGAGATATTACATACTCACCTAATATTTATTTTCCTACGTTTATTAGTATATGTTGAGGGCACCCTTGGTACGAGATATTCTCCAATAGATGACAATATTCTTGCCTAGATGAGGGCACAACATCCTCTTCATTCATTACTCAGTTGTACTTCAGTTAGACTAGTGGAGTCAAGTCTCACATGGAAACCTCAATATTATCAAAAAGTGTTGCATGCTCACTTTGGGATCATCACCAAGAGGGAACACTTGACATGCATGAGGTTAGGAAGGCACACGACATGTGCATGCATGATATTCTCTCCACTCCACTTGTCTGATCCATTTAACTGATGACTACATGGTCGATTAACTAGGACTAAGTGGAAGTTCACTCTCATTTATGTCAATGTGCATAAACATCTCTCTAGATCACTAATATGGCACAATAGTTCATCCATGTAGAGTATATCAATTGTAATTTTTCAATCTTTCATTGCGTGGAATAAAATTCTTTCATTCTTTCTCCAATTCTTCTCTCAACTTTGCAAGTTTGTTGTTCATTGTTTCTAGCTAGATTATTTGTGCAAGTTTCAATCTATTTTCACATGGTATCAGAGACCATAGGTAGTAGGAAGAAGGCACACAAACAATCATTTTCAAGTACGAAAGATTGAAGCAATCGCAAAGAATGGAATTTCCACAGTTATCACTTCTTACGCCATACAATTACTTCGATTGGAAGATAAATATCCTTGATCTTCTCAAATGAAGAGGCTTATATCGAATAAACATGGAAAAAAAACTAAACCCACATCTGTAATAAAAAAATACAAATACTTCAACCGCATGGATGAGGCCTTCAATGTCATTTGCATGTCCATCTCTCCTGAATTATTGTTTCATGTTGAATCTTCCACTACACCAAACAAGGTTTGGACCAATTTTGAAGGTCTCTTCGAAAGACAGGATGAGATGTGTGGCCACATGTTTTATATTGAGTTAAAATCATTATATCCAATTAGTTTTGAGAATATCTAGAACTTCTTGATGAAGTTCAAATCCGTATTACTTCAACTAAAAGGATGTAGGATCGATAAATCAAAGAAAGAAAAAAAAATGATTCTTCCTATTCTATCAAATTCGGGTTTGAAATATGTCATCTTTGTCTCCACATTTCATACAGTAACGATTACATCGAGTGCAACTTAGACAATGCACACATTGGATGTATTCATCGAGTCTCTGACGCATGAGCAAGACAAACTCATAAATATGGGAAAAATCAAGAGCTCCAAAGCGCATGCACTTGTTGTACATGAGAGCAACAAATCCAACTATAAATCCAAACATAAAGGAAATGGAAAGAAGGATCCAGATCCAAGAAAGGAGGGAAAATTCAAACCTTTCAATGAATATTCCAGCTCAAAAGAAGGAAAGGTAAAGCAAGGGAAATGAAAGTGAAGTTATTGAAATCATGGTTACCATATTGAACCTGGATGCATGAATAAAACCATTGAACTCATGGCACAAACACTCCAACAAAAAAATATTGGGAACTGCATTCCCGGAAATGCCAAGAAGAAGTCGGGAAAAAAAGCACCAAAAACTCGAGGTAATGCGCATGATTTGATTGAAATTAATTCTCCTATAGTTGCATGGATCATTGATTTAGGAGCATCACACCATATGGAAGCCATAAAGGATGTCCTTTCATCTCTAAAAACATTCACATGTGCTACCATTCTCATGGGACATGACTCTCCAGTAGAAGTCTCTGGACAATGGAGAGTGGATATCGGAAATGGAAGCTTCGAGAATGTATTGCACATTCTGAAACTCTTTGTAAATATACTCTCTGTGTACCAAATCACACATACAAGAAAAAGGAAAATGTAAAAATTCACACTAGAATACGTGAAAATATTTGACATGGAAGACAACTCCAAAATTGTTGCAGGTGAGGTAGATCATAAATCTAGATTGTACAGTTTCTATAAATTTGTTTCTAAATCAGATTCTACATCATTACTAACTCATTCCAATGATGATAGTAAGCTTTGGCACAAAATATTTAGCCATTTAAATTTTTGGTACATGCAAAAACTCAACAAACAAGGGATGGTGGAAGGTTTGTCGGACATGCAATTTTATGGAGTTTGTCAAGGATGTTTTCTTGGAAAGCATATGCAAGATAAATTTGAAAAAGGAAGGCATGGAGGGTCTCCTCTCCCTTGAAACTTGTTCACA